>ONZH01022810.1:0-40449 GCA_900303285.1 Rhinella marina | reverse complement strand
TCTGTGGATGACACACTGTTATGGAGGATCTATAGATGACAACATTAAGGGATCTGTGGTGAGACTGTTTGGGGATCTGTTGGATGACACTGTTATGGGGGATCTGTGGATGGTTATGGGGAATCTGTGGATGAACACTGTTATGGGGGGATCTGTTGGATGACACACTGTTATGGGGGATCTGTGGATATGAGACTGTTATGGGGGATCTGTGGATGACAGACTGTTATGGGGGAATCTGTGGATGACACTGTTATGGGGGATCTGTTACGATTATGGGATCTGTGGATGACACTGTTATGGAGGATCTGTGGATTGACACTGTTATGGGGATCTGTGGATGACAACTGTTATGGGGGATCTGTGGATGACACTGTTTATGGGGGATCTGTGGATGACACTGTTATGGGGGATCTGTGGAGAGACACTGTTTATGGGGATCTGTGGATGCACTGTTATGGGGATGACACACTATTAAGGAGGAGATGACACTGTTATGGGGGATCTGTGAGGACACTGTTATGGGGGATCTGGATGATATGTGGATGACACACTATGGGGATGTCTGGATGAGACTATGGATGGAGACGCTGTTATTGGGGATGTGTGATGACACACTGTTATGGAGGATCTATAGATGACGCTGTTATGGAGATCTATAGATGACACGCTGTTATGGGGGATCTGTGATGACACTGTTATGGGATCTGTAGATGACACACTGTATTTGGATCTGTGGATGAGACTGTTTATGGGGATCTGTGGATGACTTATGGGGATCTATTGGATGGACTGTTATGGAATCTGTGGATGACACTGTTATGGGGATGACACCTGTTATGGAGGATCTATAGATGACACACTTTTACTGGGGGATCTGGATGACGCTATGGGGGGATCACACTTTTATGGGGCATCTGTGGATGACACGTTATGGGGGACTGTGGATGACACTGTTATGGGGGATCTGTGGATGGACATGGGGGGATCTGTGATACTGACATCTGTTGACACTGTTATGGGGATCTGTGGATGACACTGTTATGGGGGATCGTGGATGACACTGTTAATGGGGGATCTGTGGATGACACTGTTATGGGGATCTGTGGATGACACTGTATGGGGATCTGATGACACACTGTTTATGGGGGACTGTGGATGACATGTTATGGGGATCTGTGGATGACGCTGTTATGGGGATCTGTAGATGAACAGTTAGGGGATCTGTGGATGACACACTGTTTGGAGGATCTAAATGACACACTGAGGAATCTGTGGATGACGCAATGTTATGGGGTCTTGGAGACACTGTTATGGGGATCTGTGGATGGACACACTGTTATGGAGGATCTATAGATGACACACTGTTATGGATGATTTGTTGATTAAACTGTTAATGGGGGGATCTGTGGATGAACACTGTATGGGGGATCTGTGATGACACTGTTATGGGGGATCTGGATGACACTGTTATATCTGGGATGACACGAAGATCTGTGGATGACACACTGTATCGACGATCTATGGATGATGCACTGTTATGGGAGATCTGTGGCTGACACACTGTTATAGGGGCTCTATGGAGGACACTGTTGGACTGTACTGTTATGAGGGATCTGTGGATGACACACTGTTATGGAGGATCTATAGATGACACACTGTTAAGGAGGATCTGTGGATGAGACTGTTTATGGGGATCTTGGATACACGTATGGGGGATCTGTGGATACATGGGGGATCTGTTAATGACACACTGTATGGGGGATCTGTGGATAATAGACTGTTATGGGGGATCTGTGGATGAGACTGTTATGGAGGATCTGTGGATGACACTGTTATGGGGGATCTGTAGATGACACTGTTATGTGGATCTGTGGATGACACACTGTTATGGACGATCTATAGATGACACACTGTTTATGGGGATCTGTGGATGACGCTGTTATGGGGGGATCTTTATGGGGGGATCTGTGGAGGACACTGTTATGGGATCTGTGGAGGACACTGTTATGAGGGATCTGTGGATAACACACTGTTATGGAGGATCTATAGATGACACACTATAAAGGAGGATCTGGATGAACTGGGGGATCTGTGGATGACACTGTTATGGGGATCTGTGGATGACACTGTTATGGGGATATGTGGATGAAACACTGCTATGGGGATGTCTGGATGAGACTGTTATGGGGGATCTTTGGATGACGCTGTTATTGGGGGATGTGTGGATGACACACTGTTATGGAGGATCTATAGATGACACGCTGTTATGGAGATCTATAGATGACACGCTGTTATGGAGGATCTGTGGATGACACTGTTATGGGAGATCTGTAGATGACACACTGTTATTTTGGATCTGTGGATGAGACTGTTATGGGGGATCTGTGGATGACACTGTTATGGGGGATCTTGAAGGACACACTGTTATGGAGGATCTGTGGATGACACACTGTTATGGGGGATGTGTGGGTGTTATGGGGGGATCTGTGGATGACACTTTTATGGGGGATCTGTGGATGACACTGTTATGGGGATCTGTGGATGACACTGTTATGGGGGATCTGTGGATGACACTGTTATGGGGGGATCTGTGATGACACTGTTATGGGGGATCTGTGGATGACACTGTTATGGGGATCTGTGGATGACACTGTTATGGGGGATCTGTGGAGGACACTGTTATGGGGATCTGTGGATGACACTGTTATGGGGGATCTGTGGATGACACTGTTATGGGGGATCTGTGGATGACACTGTTATGGGGATCTGTGGATGACACTGTTATGGGGATCTGTGGATGACACTGTTATGGGGGATCTGTGGATGACACTGTTATGGGGGATCTGTGGATGACACTGTTATGGGGGATCTGTGGATGACACTGTTATGGGGATCTGTGGATGACACACTGTTATGGGGATCTGTGGATGACACACTGTTATGGGGATCTGTGGATGACACTGTTATGGGGGATCTTTGGATGGACACTGTTATGGGGGATCTGTGGATGACACACTGTTATGGAGGATCTGTGGATGAACACTGTTATGGATGATCTGTGGATGAACTGTTATGGGGATCTGTGGATGACACTGTTATGGGGATCTGTGGATGACACTGTTATTGGGATCTGTGATGACACTGTTATGGGGGATCTGTGGATGACACACTGTTATGGGGGATCTGTGGATGACACTGTTATGAGGATCTGTGGATGGACACTGTTATGGGGATCTGTGGATGACACACTGTTATGGGGATCTGTGGATGACACTGTTATGGGGATTGTGGATGACACACTGTTATGGGGGATCTGTGGATGACACTGTTATGGGGATCTGTGGATGAACACTGTTATGGGGATCTGTGGATGACACACTGTTATGGAGGATCTGTGGATGACACACTGTTATGGAGGATCTGTGATGACACTGTTTATGGGGGATCTGTGGATGACACTGTTATGGGGAATATGGATGACACACTGTTATGGGGGATGTCTGGATGACTGTTATGGGGATCTGTGGATGACACTGTTATTGGGGATCTGTGGATGACACACTGTTATGGGGATCTATGGATGACACTGTTATGGAGATTATGATGACACTGTTATGGAGGATCTGTGGATGACACTGTTATGGGGGATCTGTGGATGACACACTGTTAGGGGGATCTGTGGATGACACTGTTATGGGGGGATCTGTGGATGACACTGTTATGGGGGATCTGTGGATGAGACTGTGTTATGGGGGATCTGTGGATGACACTGTTATGGGGGATCTGTGGATGACACTGTTATGGGGATCTGTGGATGACACACTGTTATGGGGATCTGTGGATGACACACTGTTATGGGGATCTGTGGATGACACTGTTATGGGGGATCTGTGGATGACACTTTTATGGGGATCTGTGGATGACACTGTTATGGGGGATCTGTGGATGACACACTGTTATGGGGATCTGTGGATGACACTGTTATGGGGGATCTGTGGATGACACACTGTTATGGGGGATCTGTGGATGACACTGTTATGGGGGATCTGTTATGATCTGTGGATGACACTGTTATGGGGGATCTGTGGATGACACTGTTATGGGGGATCTGTGGATGACACTGTTATGGGGATCTGTGGATGACACTGTTATGGGGATCTGTGGATGACACACTGTTATGGAGGATCTGTGGATGACACTGTTATGGGGGATCTGTGGATGACACTGTTTATGGGGATGATGTGATGGATGACACTGTTATGGGGATCTGTGGATGACACACTGTTATGGGGATCTGTGGATGACACACTGTTATGGATGGGGATCTGTGGATGACACTGTTATGGGATCTGTGGATGACACACTGTTATGGAGGATCTGTGATGACACTGTTATGGGGGATCTGTGGATGACACTGTTATGGGGAGGATCTGTGGATGACACACTGTTATGGGGGATCTGTGGATGACACTGTTATGGTGGATCTGTGATGACATTGTTATGGGGGGGATATGTGGATGACACTGTTATGGGGAGATCTGTGGAGGACACTGTTATGAAGGATCTGTGGAGTGACACACTGTTATAGGGGATATGTGGATAACAGACTTTATCGGGATCTGTGGATTAGACTGTTATCGGGGATCTGTGGATGACACTGTTATGGGGGGATCTGTGGATGACACTGTTATGGGGGATCTGTGGATGACACAACTGGTTATGGGGGATCTGTGGATGAGACTGTTATGGGGGATCTGTTGATGACACACTGTTATGGGGGATCTGTGGATGAGACTGTTATGGGGGATCTGTGGATGACACTTGTATGGGGGATCTGTGGATGACACTGTTATGGGGGGATCTGTGGATTACACTGTTATGGGGGATTGTGGATTACACTGTTATGGGGGATCTGTGGATGACACACTGTTATGGAGGATCTATAAATGACACACTGTTATGGAGGATCTGTGGATGATGCACTGTTATGGGAGATCTGTGGATGACACACTGTTATGGGGGATCTGTGGATGACACACTTATGAGGGATATGTGGATGACACTGTTATGGGGAAACTGTGGATGACACATTGTTATGGGGGATCTGTGGATGAGACTGTTATGGTGGATCTGTGGATGACATTGTTATGGAGGGGATATGTGGATGACACTGTTATGGGGAGATCTGTGGAGGACACTGTTATGAAGGATCTGTGGATGACACACTGTTATAGGGGATATGTGGATAACAGACTTTTATCGGGGATCTGTGGATTAGACTGTTATCGGGGATCTGTGGATGACACTGTTATGGGGGGATCTGTGGAGGACACTGTTATGGGGATCTGTGTATGACACACTGTTATGGAGGATCTATAGATGACACACTGTTATGGATGATCTGTGGATGACACTGTTATGAGGGATATATGGATGACACTGTTATGGGGAATCTGTGGATGACACATTGTTATGGGGGATCTGTGGATGAGACTGTTATGGTGGATCTGTGGATTGACATTGTTTTGGGGGGATATGTGGATGACACTGTTATGGGGAGATCTGTGGAGGACACTGTTATGAAGGATCTGTGGATGACACACTGTTATTGGAGGATCTATAGATGACACACTGTTATGGAGGATCTGTGGATGACACTGTTATGGGGGATCTTTGGATGACAGTGTTATGTGGGGATCTGTGGATTACACACTGTTATGGGGATCTGTGGATGACACTGTTATGGGGTATCTGTGGATGACACTGTTATGGGGGATCTGTGGATGACACTGTAATGGGGGGTCTGTGGATGACACTGTTATGGGGGGATCTGTGGATGACACTGTTATGGGGATCTGTGGATGACACTGTCATGGGGATCTGTGGATGACACTGTTATGGGCATCTGAGTATGACACTGTTATGGGGTATCTGTGGATGACACTGTTATGGGGGGATCTGTGGATGACACTGTTATGGGGGGATCTGTGGATGACACTGTTATGGGGGGATCTGTGGATGACACTGTTATGGGGATCTGTGGATGACACTGTTATGGGGGATCTGTGGATGACACTGTTATGGGGGATCTGTGGATGACACTGTTATGGGGGATCTGTGGATGACACACTGTTATGGGGATCTGTGGATTGACACTGTTATGGGGGATCTGTGGATGACACTGTTATGGGGGGATCTGTGGATGACACTGTTATGGGGATCTGTGGATGACACTGTTATGGGGGGATCTGTGGATGACACTGTTATGGGGGATCTGTGGATGACACTGGGGGGATCTGTGGATGACACTGTTATGGGGATCTGTGGATGACACTGGGGGATCTGTGGATGACACTGTTATGGGGATCTGTGGATGACACTGTTATGGGGGATCTGTGGATGACACTGTTATGGGGGGGATCTGTGGATGACACTGTTGTTATGGGGGATCTGTGGATTGCACTGTAATGGGTGGATCTGTGGATGACACTGTTATGGGGGATTCGGTGGAGTGACACTGTTATGGGGGACTGTGGATGACAGTTTAGGGAGATCTGTGGATGGACCTACTGTTATGGGGGAGACTGGTGGATGACACTTTTATTGGGGGGGATCTGTTGGATGACCACTGTTTATGGGGGGATCTGTGGATGACACTCTTATGGGGGGTTCTGTTGGGCTGACTCTGTTATATTGGGGGGGATCTGTGGATGACAATGTTATTTGTGACCATAGCTTGACAGATGCTTTTATTAGGCGGCCCTGACTTTGGTTCCCCTAGTACTGGAAAAAAAAGACACTGCTATTTTGGACCTCTATACTTCCAATGCCCCCCCCCCCCCCAATTAACAATTGCAGACCTTAACATTGTCGGTCTTCTTTAGTTTAACTAGAGCCCTCTATGGCCCAGACCAGCCATACAGTAATTGATAGCAGCGCGGCACGTCACAACACCACAAGCCATGTCAACAAAACATGCTGTATGATGGTGTCCTAAAAGTGCTGCAGACCTAGCTCATACTGGAGTCACAGGGAGCTAACACAAGGGGGCACACACCGGGAGCAGAGGGGACACAGGAGGCACAGGGAGCACACACAACTTACACAGGAAGAGTTTACAGAGTGGGCGCAGGGGGCTTACAGGGGGTCACAGGGAGATGACAGACGGGGCGCAGGGAGCTAACAGAGGGGGCGCAGGGAGCTCACAGACGGGGCGCAGGGAGCTGACAGAGGGGGCGCAGGGAGCTCACAGACGGGGTGCAGGGAGCTCACAGAGAGGGCCCAAGGGAGCTCACAGTGGGGGCCCAAGGGAGCTCACGGAGGGGGCCCAATGGAGCTCACAGAGGGGGCACAGGGAGCTGACGGGGGGGCGCAGGTAGCTGACGGGGGGCAGGGTGCGGACAGAGGAGGCGCAGGGAGCTGACAGAGGGGGCAGAGAGCTCACATATCAGTAACCATCAGTACATCAGGGCAGTGCAGGGCTGTTACAGTGAGAGTGTGACCCAAGCAGCCCTGCACCCCCGCCTCCACAGACACTTACTGGATGGACTTACCTGCTGGAGAGAGAACAGGCAGGGTCCTGGGAGCCCCCTGCAGTCAAGGAGCTGAGGTCTCAGAATCGGATGCAGTAGAAGGCCCAGTCATCCCAGCCTGGAGCAAGTGCAGGCAAAGGATGGGGGCCTAGCTATGTTAGCTCCACCCACACCGAACGTCCTGATGCCGGTCTGTGGCAGCAGGTTTCTAATGCTGCGCTGTCATGGAGGTAAGATGGGGAAACTGTGCAGGGAGGGGTGTTCAGCAGCAGAGCGCTGTAGCAGGTTAGAGAGCCAGGGAGCATGTGGAGGAGATAAAGGAACTGAATTAAAAAAAAAAGACTCCCAACAGCAGGGGGCCCCTCTGGGAAAGGGGGCCCTGGGCAATTGCCCTGTTTGCCCCCCCTAACGCCGGCCCTGCCAACATGGCATGGCAATGCTTGACTTGCCACATGTAATTGTAAGGATGAGTATCGTGAAGGACGCTGTGCCCTGCTGTTGTTGGAGACAGGACCGTATTGATGGAGGAAGAGGTGGAGGAGGCAGATAAGTGCTTACTGTAGGAGCCAGTCCCATGATATAGTGGGAGTGGGTCACAAGGACCTGGCTATGTTGCTGGGGTGCTGCCTCTCCACTGCCGATATACACTACAATACATTGATCCAGTGGGCCATGAAAGACATGTACTGTCCCTGCCCATAACAGCTGCTTCATGTGTCCACCATGGAGTACAGCTTGATCACAGCGAGAATCACAAGGAGTGGCCAGCATTATTTGCCTCATGAGAGTACAAGGCTGTACTACAATGGTACTACAGTGATTGCACCACCAATGTGGCCAGTTGGGGGTTCAGCTTGTAGACAAGCTAATTGTTGGGAGAAAAGTTTTTTCATGGCCAAGCGTTCTGTTATCGATGTCACCCAACGGAGCCAAAGACAAAGAAGGAGTCTTAGTAGGAGAAGAGGAAGATGATGCTGACGATGACAAAGATTCCGTACTGCTTAGTGATGCAGGTTGGCTGTCACAAAGAAGACCAGGAGAAGAAGGACAGACTTGTTCTGATTGGGAATGCTGGCCAGTTGTATTTTCCCAAAGGATCCAATGATGCTGCCTCATGTGCTTCAATAGACCTCAAGTACCTATAGTTGTGTTTGAATAGCCACAGCTGATTTTAATCCTGCAGAAGTTGCACACCAATGAGGTTATGTGTGCCTGCCTTGTGGAGAAAAAGCGCCATATTGGAGTTGCTTGTACAGAGCTAAGGCAGTGCGCTGGCACTTTTTGGACCTAACCCACCCACAGCTTCACCAGATCCCGAAGTAGACATGTCCCTGTTTGTTCTTTGGGAAGTACATTGCCTCTGCTCTTTATTGCTGCTGCCACTGCCCTTTTCCACTGATGTTGCCTCCTTCTCAGCACCCTTATCCAGCTCCCAGGTCTTGTCCAACACACAATCGCCTCACCCTCCCTGTTGCTTTTATCAGACTGTGAGATATCATGATGGGCTCCTAGGCCCTTCTCCATTGCTCTGAATTTTCACCAACTGCCATCGCTGCCCCCACTGCCAGTGCCGTGGCAGTAGGTGCCACTATTACCACCACCATCAACATAGGTATACATGAGGTCACCAGCCTCCTCCCCAACTTCCTCAAGGCAGCCAAAACAGTGAGGGCTCTCACACAAGTCGTCAACAGGGAGACTCTCTTGACTATCTAACTTAGGGGGTGGTGGGGTTTTCTTGCCACTTATTAGAAAAAAGGAAGGTGCCCCACTAGGAAGGGGAAGTGAAGACTGAGAGGACTCCAAGGAGTAGGAGCAGGACCCCTAGATCCATGGCACAGTGTAAGACTCTGAAGTCACCTCCACGTCATCCTGCTTCAACTGAGAGGAGGAGGAAGCCATTCAATCCATTATCTCATCCTCTTTCTCCTCAACTATAATGTTATGCCTTTCTGAAGCAAGCAGGGACAACTGTGACCTACTACTAATACTTTTGGGCAGATAGATGGTGCTGCGACTACCCACATTCTGACTCTGGGTCTTTCATTCGGAGCCCTTCCATAGCCCAGACATTTTGGGCCTCTCAGATAATGTTGTGAACTACTCTGTGTATTGGTGTAGCAAACATACAGATACTATAGTGTGCTGGCCTGTTTATTGGGGTTAATCACCTATATGCTGGTTTAATTAAATTTGACAAGTTCAAAAACATTTTTAAATTCCAACCGTGTGGAAATAGAATTCACACAAATGAACAATTGAGGCCTGATGCTCAATTTTACCTTAAAACACACAGGTAGATTGCTGCTATACATTTTGTCTTGTAGTAATCACATGTTTCAAATTATTGTGCAAATTGGATATAAGTGTCATAAAGATTAAATTTTGTGTTTTTCAGTGAAACTCATTGATGGTATTGTGTCTCAGGGCTCTTTGGATCACTGAAATCAATCTCAGATACCTGTGATAATTAGTTTGCCAGGTGAGCCCAATTAAAGGAAAACTGGATGTTCCACAATATTAGGCAGGCCACTGTTTTCAAGTAAAATGGGAAAGAAAAAGGATCTCTCTGCTGCCGAAAAGCATCAAATAGTGCAATGCCTTGGACAAGGGATGAAAACATTAGATATTTCATGAAAACTTAAGCGTGATCATCACACTGTGAAGAGATTTGTGGCTGATTCAGAGCACAGAAGTGTTCGTGCTGATAAAGGCAGAATGAGGAAGGTTTCTGCCAGGCAAGTTCATCGGATAAAAAGAGCAGCTGCTAAAAAGCCATTACAAACCAGCAAACAGATATTTGAAGCTGCTGGTGCCTCTGAAGTCCCTCGAACCTCAAGGTGTAGGATCCTTCAAAGGCTTGCTTTGGTGCATAAACCTACTATTTGGCCACCCCTAACGAGTGCCACACTATGGATATTGCTGCAGTAATCATTTATATATGCTGCTTAATTAATCTGAAAGCACCTCCCAAAAAAAAAATAAAAATACAACCATGTGGAAACTGAAAATACAAAATAGAAATGGACAATGGAGGCGTGAAGCTCAATTTCAATTTAACACACCAACGTTGCTGCGTTGGTGCAGTAATAACGTGTATATATATATATATATATATATATATATATATATACTGCTTAATTATATTTTGAACCCCACAAAAAAGAGGATTTCTGTGAAAATGGGAAAACAAAATGAAAGTATTTGCTTGCAGGTAGCTGCTTTTGAGGTGCACCTGCACTTCTGTTAGCAGGCACAGCCACAAATCCTCTCTCCCTGGAGCTGCCCTGCCTCGCTCTATTATACACAACATACACACAATTCTTCTTTGGAATCCTAGACTTTCCCTTCATGTTCACTGGTAATAAGCTTGATTGATTTCTGACTGACCCTGATTGTTTTTTTAACTCTCCCTGACTCCCTAAGATCATTTTCCTGGCAGACCCTGTAAGACTCAACCACCCTCATTCACAGCCTAGCACAGGACAGCGTTCTGTTCAGGCACCTCCCTGCCTGCTGCAGCACTGATTGGCTCATCCAGTCTTGGGGTCATGTGAGAACCCTTCTTTTTTTCCAGCGAACGTCTGCACTAAAATGGCACTACACGCAGTTTTACTGGATTCGTCTGAAATGAACCTGGAAAGATAGGGGTTCGTTTGCCATCCGAAAAATGCGGTCTGAATGGATTTGCTTATCCTTAGATGCAAAGCATGCAAGCCAGTTTTTTGACGCAAAAGACATATTTTCAATTAAAAGTCTGTCCCATTGTGTTTAGGTGTATTGTAACTGAAATATTTAAAGAGAATTTTTAAGAAATAAATCGCTTTTTCCATGGATCACAGCAGTTTTAAACTCACCATTTTTATGATGTAATCCTTCTAATACTAGAAATCATCGATAAAGGTTATTAGGAATTACCTGATGAAGGGGAGCCAAAAGCCGAGTCCAGGCGCTATGGCTGACACTGGTTACTAATACGAGTGAGTCTTCTTATGTTTGATGACAATTACTACGCCCCTTAGGCTAGTCACAATCTGGATCAGATTTATGGATTTTTTTAATGCTGTATGTAATCTAATGTGCTCGTGTGTTTGTTGTAGAATTCATATATTAAAAGGGAGTAATTCCAGTTATGCTATTTTATGATAAATGATTATTGGATATCTTTAGGTTTACTAGAAATTATTGAAGGAAACATTTGCTCTTTAAATCTTTGCAGTGATGTTTTTCATTGTCTTCATTTGGTTTAAATCTGGTGTAGCAGTTAGAAAAATTTAACTCAAGCCAACTGGCTTCATGAAATGCCCACAGCTTGTGCGGAGGACAAAATGTCAGTTCTGTGACAAAACAAGGTTGTTGGATGGGCTTTAATTTTCAAGCCACTGCACTGTCCTGTTTTGTTATTTTTAATACAATGCATTGCTTGTTGTTTTTTTATATGTATTTTCTATTTTAAGGTTGTATTTTTCCATGAGTTGTTTTTCTTTCAAATTATTTTGTTGACCGCTACAGGAAGGTTCCTTTAAAATCAAGACAGATAATATTCAGTAATAAACTGAAATGAAAATGGTAATTGAATCAAAACCAATGCAACAAAAGGTTTGACAGAACACAGTTTGTAATCTTTTGCCATATTGTGCATCCAATCTGTAGGCTGTGTTCCTGGCAGAGCTGTCAGCATCTTTTCTTGCTTTTGAATGATGTCTTTGTTTCCTGTAAATCATAACAATGAATAATTATTCTCCAAAATATACAAAATTACATTTGAAAAACAGGATTTTAAGATGTTATTTTGAGATGACAAGTATTTTTTTATCAATCAGAATGTAAAGAGTTTCACAGAAAATAGTAATGTAAATGCATTTACATATATTTGCTTATTAGCACATGTATGTTTACATGCAATTTCACGACAGCAGATACTTGAGGCTAATGTGTGTGTGATCGTTGGTAATGCCGATCATGGACATGTAATCCCTCAGATGCCATGGTCAAATGTTACCAACAGCATCTGAAGGATTGAAAATCCGGAAGCGCAAATTTGCCGGGCAGGAACGCCTCCCCAGGCTGAGATTGGGGAAGGCGTTCCATTGTAGAAATAAACCAGAGCCTGTACTAGGCTTCTAGGCTTATTATTGGTATATTCCAATTCAGGCCTGCAGGTGGCAGCACTGTTTTAGAATATACCGATCTTTGTATATTGTAATGGATAAAATTCCATTACTTTATACAAATTGCAATCTAATGACTGCATGTTGGGGGCCTACAAAAGTTTTTAAACGTTTTTAAAAATCTAAAAAAAAAAATGTCAAAAATCTAAAAATTCTAATCAACCCCCTTTTCCCAAAAATTAAAATAAAAACTAAATAAATAATATAAAAACTAAATCATAGACATTGCCACATGACAAAATACCCATATTATTAAAATATTAAAAATGCATCCCATATAGTGAATAGCGTGACAGAAAAAAACAACAATATGGCCAATACGCAGATCAAAAAGTCAAACACACCCCAAAATGGCATCCATAAAACTACAGATCGTGCCGCAAAAAAATAAGCCCTCACACAGCTTCGTAGACATAACTATAAAAATGGTGATAAAAAGAGAAAATTAATCCTTTTCTAAAGTATTTTTTTTAGTATTAAAGCTCAAGAAAAATTAGACAAATATGGTATCGCCATAATCATACTTACCCAGAGAATGAAGGGAAGAGGAAAGGAAGAGGTCAGTTTTACCATATAGTGGACGTCATAAAAAACAAAACCCATAAAAGTGTGACGGAATTGCATTTTTTTCCCAATTCCACTACGGTTTTAATTTTTTTCCAGCTTCCCACCACATCATATGCAATATTAAATGGTGCCATCAGAAAGCCCAACTTGTCCCACAAAAAACAAGCCCCTATATGGCTATGTGAAAGAAAAAAGAAAAATGTTATGGCTCTGGGAAGGCAGGGAGTAAAAAACGAAAACGGAAAATCGCCATGTCAGGAAGGTGTTAAACAGGGTTGCCCATCTCAGACAGTGATGGTATATTGCTGTGATATCAATACTATGAATGTCAGATAGGTGTGGGTCCCTCCTCTGGGACCTGCTGCTATCTTCAGAATGGGGACCCTGAAGTTAACAGAGAACAGCCATCCATGAGTGATCACCCTTATTTTACTGCTATGGGAGTTTTAAAAATATCCAAGCATAGCTCAACTATTTCTGACATTCCAGCGGCATCACAATACCTTAGTGACTGCCTTGTATTAACATTGTCTACATGACAAATGCAAGTGGATTCAGGTCAAGTAAGTTTACATGACATTCAGACTTTGCTTCTGTCAGATAATCTTATTTGACAAGTAGGTTTCTATAAGGGGTAGTCCTGTAAGAGGCTTAAAGAGTCTCCTCCAGTGGGCCTACCTTCTAGGATTCCTCCATATGGAGATAGGGTTGGCACTGCTGCTCCTACTGTGCATATCAGTATAAATGAGTCGTAGCTGTGAGATCTGGACACTAGATGGTGCTGCTGCACTACCAATTGATTATAAACCGCCCTCCTGTTGGGGGTTGGCCTTAAAGAAGGTCCTGTTGTGGTGACTTTTGCAGCAGCAGGTGAAACATAGCTTGTTACAGAGCTAGAGAACAGGCAGAAGGGAAGTCTGTGACTGGAGAAAGTGAGATGGTCATAGCGGCCGTGGTGACCATGAAGTGCAGCTGTAGGAGCGAGGTGGCCATGACAAAGAAGGCCGCAAACATGCGGGATGGCCATGACAGGGATTTACCCCGATGCAAATCAGAGACATCAGACAACAGCAGAACAGATCAGCTGCAGCTGATGACAAGACCAGGCCAAATAACCAGAGATAACAAGTGGTGAGAGACCTGTGGCTGAGTGAGAGTAGTCTACTTGCCATGGCCGGTGAGTGACTAGGGTGTCCCCATTTGTGAAGATCAGAAGTTCTCTGAGATGATTAGTTGAATATATATAGCTGTGAGGCAGATGTGGACAAGAGCCTTAATTCTACTTTTTTCCATATAGTTTTTTTTTATATTACAATTGTTTTTATTGAGGTAATACATGAACATATCATGGTATACACATGAGGTATAACAGACATTACCCGATCGCAGATCAGGTGTATGTTGTGTAATAATCACAACCTCATAGGCATATCTAGTTATTTTTCAAACAAATGAAGAAAATTAGAACATTGAAAATTATAATGGGTAGTCGAAAACTAAATATAAAATTTTGAAAATAATAATATTGAAAATAGTTGGTTCCTCAGAGAATATCACAAACTGTTAGTAATGATACACCTGGGTGGGAGAATGTAGGCATTAATCACTGCCCACCCATTCTTGCAATAAATGGCTGTCAACATTCCCACGTTTTCTCAAATTTAGGAAAGGAATTCTCTTTATAGGCAAAATACTTCTTATATTGGCAGGTAGTGTTGACCTTGTTGAGGATATCTGGAATTTTGGGGACTGTGGACCTCTTCCATAGCTTAGTGAGGGACAGCTTTGTGGCCATAAGAAGGTGAGCTATGGCCACTCTATCCTTTGGGGAAATGTTGTCTATCCCCACTAGGAGAAGGGCTAGTAAGGGGTCTGGTTGGATCTGGACACCACAGTACCTTGCATTAAAGTAAAGATAGACTACCACATTGTACTGATACAAGGACAGGACCATAGGATGTTGAGTAAGGTACCACTGGTTCGACATTGCCGCCAAGATAGGTTGGAAGTCCCTGGGTAAATATGGCTTAACCTATCAGGAGTGAAGTATCACCTCAGGATAGTTTTCATAAGGGCTTCGTAATGGGGGGTACATCTGAATGTTTTATTTATAAATCTAAGGGAGGACAACCAATCTTTGGATACTATATCTATTGAGTTCTTTTTCCCAGGTTATGAAGGGGGTAGCTTTGATAAATGTATCCTTGTTGTGGAGTGTTTGATAAATAGGCTTAAAGGGGTATTCCCATCTCACAAATGTAGTTTGTATAGTTAGATATAGCCATAACAATATTATTACTAATAGAATGTATTTATATAAAATGTACAGTTTAGAAGATTTCCCTATTTGTATATCCATTGACCCACACACATCAGTCAGGCCGTTGCCCCTAGTTACGACCACCGCGGCCATGTAGTACTGGTGGCCGGCTTGCTCCTGTTGAAACCTGCTCTGAGGTAACTGCTGTATGACGAACGCACGTTGCGTGAGCTTGCAGAGACACATCTTAGGGTTGTAGTATTTTTGTCTGTGCTTCCAAACCGCAGAGAAACGAACCCTGTTCCAAGATCAATTCATCTCTATGGAGCAGGATCCGTTTATAAAGTCTGCATTTTGGACAGAACCTGACCATTGTGTTTTGGACTGGTAGTGTCCAAAATGCAGATGTGAAAGTACCCTAAGATGTGTCTCCGCATGCTCATGCAATGTGCGTTCACAATACAGCAGTTACCTCAGAGCTGGTTTGAAGAGGAGCAAGCTGACCACCACTACTACATGGCCGCGGTGGTCGTAACTAGGGGTAACGGCCTGACTGATGTGTGTGGGACAATGGATATACAAATAGGCAAATCCTCTAAACTGTACATTTTATATAAATACATTCTATTAGTAATAATATTGGTATGGCTATATCTAACTATACAAACAACATTTGTGAGATGGGAATACCCCTTTAATACCAACTTTATTTGCACCCTCTGGGTGAGAGGACCAGAGCTCGATGAGAGCAGTGTTAACTATACCAATACACAGATCTCAGGTTTGGAGGAGATGGTGGACCTGCAGATATTTATAGAAATCCTTCCGTATAGTTTTTTAAGTGCTTCTTTACTCCCTTCCTGCTTTAGTAATTTAAATGCTTTCATTTTACTTATTGTTTCTTTTACATTTTTTTTTACCCACATTGATTTTTTCTGACTTTTATTCCCACAAGATATGTATCTCTCACAATGAAAATTTAGGATATATTTTACAAAATCCCATTTAGTATCTGTGCTATTTTTGAGAACTGTGTCCCAGTCAATGATGTTTACTGGCTGATCAAATTTCACCTTCCTGAAGATCACCGTTTTTGTGGTTCTCCAACAAAACACCCTATTGTTGTACAAGTGAAATGTTTTATATTAAGGTCACTATTTCCCAGGTGTCCCCCAACCTGCACATCTGTTGTTCTGTCAGGTCTATTAATACTAAGTCCAGTATGGCCGACCCTCTAGTCAGGTTCTGAACCAGTTTGGAAAGGCAATTGTCAGAACCTGTTTCCTTTATGAGATGTACAGGTTTCTGTTTCCCAGTCTATATCTGGGTAGTTGAAGTCCCCCATAATAACAACCTCATGATTTGCCTCCACATCTATCTCGTTTAGTAGTAGATTTTCTGTGGACTCCAGTATATTAGGCAGTGGCGTAGCTATAGGGGGCGCAGCGGTCGCAGTTGCCACTTGCCCCCCTTGCCACTTGCAGGTTCACACCGCCAATTAGGCGAGGTGCGGCGCGGCCCTGGTCACAATTGAGGGGGCAACGGCGGCGGCGGGGCAGAGGGAGATGATCGCTTCCATTGTAGAAGCGCCCATCTCTATAGTGATGTGTATCGCCGTCCTCAGGCCGCCTGAGCCGTACAGCGCGGGACACAGGCCGGAAGAGGCCTGCATCGCATCGCTGATGGAGGTAAGTATAAGTGTTTATTTTTTTTTTGTATGATGCAATTACAGAGCTCTTATTAATGGCACTTGGGGGGCACTGGGGGCATTTCTCTTACTGGCAAATGGGGGCATTTTTTTACTGGCACATGGGGGCACTGGGGGCATTTTTTTACTGGCACATGGGGGCACTGAGGGCATTTCTTATTGGCACATGGGGGCACTGGGGGCCTTTCTTACTGGCACATGGGGGCACTGGGGGCATTTTTTACTGGCACATGGGGGCACTGGGGGCATTTCTTATTGGCACATGGGGCACTGGGGGCATTTCTTGGCACATGGGGGCATTTCTTACTGCCACATGATTTGTGGGGCATCTATGGATGTGGGACACTTTTTACTGGCACATTATTGGGGGGAAATTTGGGGGGCACTTCTGGCACATTATTGGGGCACTATGGGGGCTCTTCTTACTGGCACATTATTGGGGGGCACTATGGGGGCATCTACTGAGGCCACAAAGAAGGGGTATTTTATATGGGGGTCTCTGTATAGGGGCATTTTATACTGGGACACATTATGTGTCACGGACATTCCTATGACAGATAACAAGAGGTCTGTCAGATTGGCAACACGTGGTATAATCTGACATGTTTTCCCTTTTTGTTGTTGGTTTTTACCACACCCTTTTCCCTCAGGTGTTCCTGGTGTGGTAATTGTCCCTCCCCTATTTATTGCTTCTTCTCCCACTATTCCTTGCAGTTTATAGCTTCAGTGTTGTGGTGGTGAGCAGCCGTTTGGTTTCAGCTGAGATCCTGGAGCCTCCATTTCTTCATTGAAAGATAAGTTTCCTTTTCCCTCCTGTTGTTTTGTTATTAGGCCTTAGGGAGACTCCTGTTCGTCCTTTCTTTTGGAGGAACAGGTAGACTTATTCCGGTCATTAGTTTCCAGGGTCCTATAGGGTCAGTTCGGTGTTTAGGTTCCTGTGTATGAACTTGCCTACATTTGAGGCATGTTCATACTGGTAGATAGACAGGATTTAAGCCAAGGTTTCCTGTAGGAGGTGTCCATCTTCCTTCCTTTGTTTCTAGGCCTAATCTCCTTTCCCTCCTATGCTTGGTTTGGTTCCCCCCCCCCCCACACACCTGCGCGTGACATTATGGTGGGTACTATGGGGGCATCTACGGGGGGGGCACTAAGAAGGGGTATTTTATACATGCAAATTATGGGGGACACTGAGGGCATCTACTGAGGCACTATTTAGGGGTATTTTATACTGGCACATTATGGGGGCACTATGGGGACATTAGCTCAACTGGGGACATTAAAAGGGTTTTTTTGCCCTGGCACACATGAAGGGGCATTTTTGTATTTGTCACATTATAAGGAGAATTATTACTACTCTGGGGAACATAATTACTAGTATGGGCACTATGGAAACATTATTACTTCTTATTAGTACTGTGGGGGTACTATTACTAACAAGTGCACTCTGGCAGAGAATTATTAGTTGGGACTTTGGGGAGCACTATTACTGTGGGGGGCACCCTGGCACAGTATCAGCATAGCACAGTTATTTCTAGGGGATGTTATGTTATACGGACACTATTTGCTGGGCGCAGTTATTTTACCACACTGTGTGCCAATAATTATTGAAGGGCACTATCTGTGTGGTACTAGCGGCACAGTACTGGGGGTGGTAGGATGATTTGTCCAGAAGATGGGAGGATGATGGAAAAGTAGTAAACTAAGATTTTTTTCTGTCAAACTGCAGAGATCAGAAATGGCTGAAAAATGGCGTCTGGTCTGAAAGGAGAAGATGAGGAAAGAGAACATCTACATCAGAGGAGACGTCACTGGATGTAAGAGGTATGGGGTGCTGTATTAGGCTACATTCACACGAACGTTGTGTTTTGCGGTCTGCAAATTGCGGATCCGCAAAAAACGGATGATGATCCATATGGCATCCTTTTTTTTGCGGATCCACTGTAACAACGCCTATCCTTGTCCGCAAAATGGACATGTTCTATTTTTTTTGTGGGGCTACGGAACGGACATACAGATACGGACAGTACACAGTGTGCTGTCCGCATTTTTTGCTGACCCATTGAAGTGAATGGGTCCGCATCTGAGCCACAAAATATGCGGATCGGAGGCCGCAAAAGCAACTGTCGTGTGAATGTAGCCTTGCCCTGTATGTTCTGTAGTGATATACGTAATGTTAGGAGGGAAAGGGTTAGGGTGAGAATTTGGCATGGGGGGGGGGGTTCAATTTTTGACTTGGCCAGCAGAAAAGCTATGATTTATAAGTGTGCAAGATTTATAAGTGTGCATATTCAGCTGCCATCAGTCTACCTGTAATTGCTCTGTGCCCTATGGGGGCACATGACCAGCAACCCAATCTCCACTACCCATTGAAGAGCACTATCTGTGTGGTACTAGCGGCACAGTACTGGGGGTGGTAGGATGATTTGTCCAGAAGATGGGAGGATGATGGAAAAGTAGTAAACTAAGATTTTTTTCTGTCAAACTGCAGAGATGAGAAATGGCTGAAAAATGGTGTCTGGTCTGAAAGGAGAAGATGAGGAAAGAGAACATCTACATCAGAGGAGACGTCACTGGATGTAAGAGATATGGGGCGCTGTATTAGGCTACATTCACACTAACGTTGTGTTTTGCGGTCTGCAAAATTGCTCATAGCGACTGGAAGCTGTGACAGCGCATTGTGCCAAAAACAACTTTTTTTAACCACTTCAAGACTAGGCCTAATTTTCCAAATCTGACATGTGTCACTTCATGTGGTAATAACTTTGGAACGCTTTTACTTATCCAAGCCATTCAGAGATTGTTTTCTCATGACACATTGTACTTCATGTTAATGGTAAATTTTAGTCAATATGTTTTACCTTTATTTATAAAAAATCAAAATTTACTGAAAATTTTGAAAAAAAATCACAATTTTTTAAATATTAATTTCTCTGCTGTTAAGTTGCATAGGGATATCTAATAAAATTGTTATTAATGAACATTCACCATATGTCCACTTTATGTTGGCATAATTTTAGAAATGTAATTTTATTTTTTTAGGACATTAGAAGGCTTCAAATTTTAGATGTAATTTTTAAGATTTTCATGAAAATTTCCAATAGTTAATTTTAAAGGACCTTTGCAGTTCTAAAGTGACTTTGAGGGGCTTAAATAATAGAAACCTCCCATAAATGAACATATTTTAGAAACTACAGCCCCCAATGTAATCAAAACTGATTTTACAAAGTTTGTTAACCCTTTAGATTTCCCACAAGAATTAAAACAGAAGGAAGGTGAAATTTAAAATATATATATATTTTTTCGCAGATTTTCAATTTTTAATTCATTTTTCCCATAAGATAGCAAGGGTAAACAGTTAATCAAACCTGAATATTTATTTTCCTGATTCTGAAGTTTGCAAAAACACCCAATATGTAGTTGTAAACTGCTCTGTGACCGGCAGTAATGAGAGTGAGATAGTACAAGCATTTGTGATCGCTTTGACAGCTTGTCAGAGTGATCAAAAGCCTGGGTGCCAGGAAAAAAGGTCTCAGGTTAAAGCTCCATGTTCTTGGCTGTCAGGAGGCAGCTGAGTCATGGAGCTTCTATGTACAGGTGCTGCACACAGGGGGCAAAGTTGAAGGACGTTTATAGTCAATGGGCAGACTTGAAGTGGTTAAGAAATAGTAAAAGCATGCAGAACTGCCAGTGCAATAACTACACCCACCCTCAAGTACCTCTGACCCATGCAGGCCTATGTGTGACTTCTGCATGTCCTGTGAATGTGATACTGTAACAAAAACAGCTGTAGGTTTAACTCACTAAAGTTGCTACTATCCAGGATAATTTTTTTCTAAATCTAGAAAAATAAAAAATTGCATCCATTTTATCTGCCATCGCTCCAGTGCCGCCACGAGGATGGTGACTGTTTAATACAGCTGACAACTGCCACCATTGACTGGAATCAGAAATAACTCATCCAAGATGCCAAAGTCAGTTGCAACCTATTACTGCCCACCATTGCCAGCTCTCATCTCCCTGCATTTCTGTTGACTTTCCAGGTTCTTGGGATCTGTCACGGACCTTTTCTGTCACAATCGTCACAATCCCATCTCCTCCTTTTTCTTCATCTCTCTACTCTCCTGTTCACCCCATTTCTTCCTTGGTCCTTTCCTTCTTATCCCATGAATTTCTTCACCCCCTCCTCCTGCTAACGAACATACATACATGCATACGCACATCCATATTAAACACATACACATTATATACATTTATATTATACACATAATATTTAGAGATATTACACACATATACATATGTAAGATGCTGGTATATAGCAGCAAACAGAATCAGACCAACACAGACTGAAGATTACTGAAGATAATTAAGCATATGTTGCTCTAACCACCTACGAGATCTCCACTGTATCGACCACTTGTCCCTCAACAAAATAAATTGCTGTGGCCTATTTCCCTTTTGGATCAGGCATGTTGAAATCCATCATTCTTTCTCTCGACATGTGCCATTGGAGGAGAGCCCAAAGACCCCCATACACAATAAATTGTCCACCAGTCCCACTGAAATGTTTGGCCAACATTTTCTAATGTGTATGGCCACCTTTAGTGATAAATTCATGACTACTTAATTAGGTTTATAAACTTCTGCATTACAGAAAGAAGAGGCAGGATCTCCTCAACAAACCAATCTCCTGTACTTCTCTACCTGACTGCCAAGGTAATTGCCTTGTGCCCCCCCCCCCCTTCCTTTCCGCACCCACACCAGCTTTGCCTGCATGTGTGAAGAAGTTCTAATTGCATTTTGCTGCATGACATGTGGTTACAAATTAGTGTTGGTTGCTTGTATGTGATAACAAGTGTTAATTGCCATAATGTAAATTAGCTATTTACTTCAACATATTGAAGACTTACATATATTTTGCGTTTTTTTTTTATGAAAAGTTATACCATGCCATCGTGTGTATTGCATAGCTGGAAAAAAAAAGGATCCTGGTATAATTCTTCACAGTTTTCCTAAGGATCAGGATAAAATGAGAAAATGGCTTTAGTATAATATTGATGATATGGTAGGGAAAGTATTATGGGCCTAAAAAACAGACAGAATAATTGTGCTCTCTAAGTTTTGAAAACACATACTATAGGCATGAAGACTACAGAAAGATACTGAAAAACCTTACTTGGCATGATGCAAGTACTTTGATGCATGACATGTAAGATCGTGAAAACAATATTTTGACAGAAGAAGTTATTGGTGGTACGGAGAAAGAACCTGCTTTGACAAATGACCACGATTTATAAGGTTGTTCTATTCTTGCACCTTCTACTGATACAAAGTCATTTCTTAATACCACCCACTCCATGGCTAGGTTTTCAAATTCTGTGACATTTCATATATCAGCTGAGAAAAGAAAATACAATGAGCTCTCTGAGTCATGAAATATTACTCATTTTGGGTTTAACATGGTTTTGACCTTTCATGAATTCTGTCCTCTTTCGTTCGAAGAAGGCCAGAAATGGTTGACAATACTGATTTTTTAAAATATAAAATGTGCTGCAGTTGCCACACCTCCCGTGCTTAGCAAAAAAACACAAACTATATTACCAAGAAGGAATCAGAAAGAACAACCTACAGTTATTGTGGAGGATGTGGCAACCATGGTGTCTGATGGCAAAATACATGAGGAATCTTTGCTACTTATAATATCTTCTTAAGGTATGCAGAAGGAATACTATTTGAGTAATCATATCTAGGATTTCATGGATTTCTAGGATTTCATCATAAGATTTCATGGTGTCTTATACAAACATGGCCTTATCCCTCTAACTGTAATAATTGGATGGTGACAAAGCAAGGTACCTGTATTGCATAAATCTATGAAACTTTGTTGCCTTTCCTCTTCTTATATTGCTGTTGGACGTACAAGTTGAAAAAATCTCATGACATACCACTGATGGAGGCCTATGATGTATCTCATGGACTTCCTATAGTTTCTATACCATGGCTTGTTGTGATTATATGGACCTTCCTTTCTCCTCGCCCCCTCCCCCTTTCAGTGTTGTTTGTAACGTGTCTTAGGCCTCTTTCACACAAACGTTTTTTTTTTGCGCCCTCCGATCACATGAAAAACGCGGACCCATTCATTTCTATGGGGCCGCAAAAAATGCGGACAGCACACTGTGTGGTGTTCGCATCCGTATGTCCGTTCAGGAGCCCGCAAAAAAAAAAAAAATAGAACATATCCTATTCTTGTCCACAAAACGGACAAGGATAGGCATTGTTACAATGGATCTGCAAAAAAAAAAACGGATGCCATACGGACGCCATCCGTTTTTTTTGCGGATCCGCAATTTGCGGACCGCAAAACACAACGTTCGTGTGAAGCTGGCCTTATATGGACATCACTTTACATCTACATTTTTGCCCTATATATAATTTTATATGTTGCTTCTTTTTCATGTTAGCACAGTATTAATGTCCTACACTGAACTGACATTTTTCCTTATAGTATAAGTTATCATATGTTACTTTTTCATACTATTATATTAGTTCCAATAACACAGGTCTTTTTTAGCTGATGCTCCATAATGTAATCTCATTAGTCTTGCTGCTAGTTTAGCTGTACTATGATATATGTGCTTTTATAAGGTTCTATTCTACTCTGGGAACCAATGCACCTGTAGCCCTTGGTTTTTATGTAATTCATGTGGACCTATGCTATGTGGACTTTATTTTATACCTTGTTGTCCCTTATATACTTTTTTTTCCTTGTATGTCTTATTGTTATTGTACTGTACTGCTATATTTGAATCCAACTTTTGCTGTTCTCTTACAGTATCTGAAGGAAGACTGATTTCTGGACAGTAACATCATGCATATATCAGTGTTTCTATATCAATAAATTGTCATGCAATAATGAATTTCTTGGGGTGCCAAGTGGTATTAGTATCCTGAGGTATGGGCATACAGTGGTATAAGTGATGCACAGACTCCCTTTGTTAATAAATATATATATATATATATATATATATATATATATATATTTTTTTTTTTTTTTTTTTTTTTTTTTTTTTCCTGGACTGCTTGGCCGAGGCTGAAGCTTTTCTTTACAGCTTTTATCAAAACGACTGGGTAAATTCAAGTAAGTGACCCAGAGTTCTGCTAAAGGTACCTGTCACCAGTCAATGCTGTCTTTAGTTAGGACACCATAACAGATTCCCGTCAAATAAATAATCCTGATGCTATCAATGAATAAGGTTGGGTTCACAATTCTTTCACAAGGCAAACGGAATTGAAAGGATTGATCTTTGCACTCCATTTGACCTGCTTTTTTGTTAGCTTCTGGCTTTTTTCCAAGCAGAACAGCATGGTAGACTAAGCTATTCTGTCTGGCAAAACAGTCGGAAACAAATGGAAATCTGCCAGCTGACTATGCCGTGCCCTCACTCCCCAGCAGCTCAGCATGTCATTGCCCTGGCTTCCTATTTGGCAATGGGCACTTTAAACAAAGCAACCAAAGTTTATGTTATAGGCTGTTTTCAAGCAGCCAAAAAAACGGTGCCAGAAGATCACAGCAAGGATTCCTGGTCTTGCCATCTGCCCGTCCTGCTTCTGTTGAGTAGCAAATTTCTACAGGTATTGAAGATGTTATGAACCAGCAAACTTTACTGTGATTCCTTGAAAATGAGAGCAGAAGAATTTCATGAGACTGACTGCTTCTACATGAAGGTCTCAGTAAACAGTAACAATCATACCACAATAGCACTGGGTATGTCCTGTGTAGGTTGTGAACACTGATATCCACACTGGTATAGATCCTAGATGTCCAGGAAACCTGAGCATGCACTTATGAATTTTACTACAGACTGCCTGTGGATCTGCAGCATGCATTTTTGCCAGCGTTTTTTAGAGGCAAAAAAATCAAAGCTACATAAATTTGAATGTGAAGGGGACCTAAAAATCTGAACTTCATTTATTAGATTCAGAGCAGTAATCATATGCAAAAAATATTCAGAATAGAACTTTTGCTACAAAGAAGTAAACCACATTATCATCTGGGATCTAACAGTTTTTCATTGAGTCCAACTTGGTTTTGGCGTAAATTGCTCCAAAGTGCAGTGTAATTTGGCACAACTTGGCTCATCTAGGTATAGATAAGATATCTGCTCCTATCCTGACAACAGGTGTGGGTTTGTTCCTGACTCAATAAGCTATATTTTGTGCCCAAAATACACCACTATTCCCCCATAAATTAAGTCTCAAACTAAGCCAACCAATATGTGGTATAAAAGTTAGTCAAAAGTGCCTATCCATACCATATTTATAATCCAGCCTGAGGCACTCTGATGTATGTCTAGACTGCCTGTCTGAGGGGGGTACCATACTTTTTGCTTTATAAGACACACTTTTTCCCCAAAAGTGAGAGAACAATGGCAGTGTGTCTTATAAAGAGAATACTAATGATTTTGTCTAATAATGAGTTATGCCGGAATCGCTGGGATCAGAGAGTATAGCTCTGGCTCTACTTGCCGCTCACTGGTCTTCTTCCGGGCACCTGCAGTGCTGTGTCCTGACTGCAGAAAGCATCAGGATGTAGTGCATGTAGTTGTGCACTACCATCTGATGCTCTGCGTCAGGTCACACTGCAGTGCAATGCCAGCAGAAGACCATAGAGTGGTAAGTGCAGGAAGGGTGCGCTGTCTGGAGCAGGAGGTTCAGTTATTTATTTTACAGTCTGATCTGAGTTCTGATGATTAGGGGTCTGATTGGAGGTCTGATCTGAGATCTGATAAAGATTGGGGGTCTGATTGGGGGGTCTGATCTGAGGTCTGACAAAGATTAGGGGTCTGTTGAAGACTGGGGGGTCAGAACAGGTCTGCTAAGGATTGAGGGTCTAATCTGAGGTCTGATAAAGATTGGGGGTCTGATCTGTGGTCTGATTAAAAATATTTTTTTTCTTATTTTCCTCCTCTAAACCCTAGCTGCATCTTATGACCAGGTGCATCTTATACAGCAACAAATCCGGCAATGTATCAATATGTGACTTCTTGACCATCTTGTTATGAAGTATCTGCTTGGCTTAAAGCTTTTTTCTTGCAACTAATTTACAAAATGGTCCATGTCATTTGTTGCATTTGTCACACAAAATACATATGGATTTTTCAGTCTGAAGTCTAAATTTATATATTACAAAGGTGCCATCAATTTACACGCCACCTGGAGACTGTAGCAACTTGCCACTTTTTTTCTCCAAAATGATAAATCTGTCAAAAACAAAGCCCCACGCACAATAAATGCATTTCACCAGGAATGGCACAAAGCACCTTAAAACTGAAATGCTTCAAAATTTGACAGAAATGTCAAAACAGCCAAAATCACTCAACTTTTCTGCTGCACTTGATACATTAACCCCTAAGTTTATATATAGGTTTAGTAAATCTACCTCATTATATATACATATACTCTGCAGACTTTCATGAGTCACTAACAAGCTCTGCAGTAACAATCTGGCTAAGATCTGACTACAAAAAAATTTTACTGAAGAGAGAGGTAATGGCAGTCCCACACAAATCTTCCCACCATTAAAAAAAGAAAAAAAAAGAAAGAAATTTCAAGCCCGGAAAAATAACTTATAAAAGGTTCAGTGAATATGCTTCACCCAAGAAACCAAAGAATTCCTGGATTTATATCTGACCCAGCTTCGGGGCAAGATGTGCAGTACACTCTACTCCCTCCAATATGATGAATAGAGATGAGCGAATATTAAAATGCTCGTGTGTTCGGTACTCGGTACGAACTTTTCCAAAAGTTCGTATATTCGTACAGAATAACGAACCCTATTGAAGTCAATGGGAGATACGAGCATTTTTGCAGGTGACCCAAGCTCACAGGCAAGGTTGCCTAAACACCTGAAAACCTCTGAAAGTGATGTAAACACCACGGAAATGGATAGGGAACACGCATGAGCATATGCATACACTGCATCTGGGAACATTCCCGCACAAAAAACGAACATACAGTCTAGTGTTGTTAAAGGTACGCTACTTAACTGAATACGTACGCATGAGCGTACGAATCTTAAGCGTACTATTGTCTCGCGAATCCGTCATACACACGCACACACGATGCTAGGCCACGGCGTACAGTCCTCAGAGACACAGCAAATTTTCCAAAATGGCATCCAGGTGTTCTGCTGCATTTAGCTCTAGAGAGCTGAAATACCGGATCCGGCTTATGGACAGAGAGGATTACGATGGCACACACCGCCATCCGAACCAGCATAAGAAAGGGGTGATCAAGCAGGCGATCCGAGGCTTGCGCCATCATTTCGACACCGTGCGGACCCCGAGCCAAATCCAGAGGAAATGGTCCGATCTGAAGTTCAAATGCCCAGAGCGGCTTAATGATATCCATGCAGAGATACGGCATGGTGAGTAACAAAATATTTGAAAAGTAAAAACATGTTAAAAATTAGTGTACTGTATTGTATATATACCAGTGCCAATAATAGAAACCGTATAGAAGGACAACGTGGGCGTGCGTGGTGCGCTGTAGCAATTTTCTTTCATGCTAGGCCATGCCTCTAACTCCACTCAAACAAGTTAAGGTATTCTCAGATACGTGCCCCCTCCCAGTAATTTGCCTTAGGCTACTTTCACATATGTGGCGGTGATCCGGCAGGCTTTTCCGCGGTATTAGTCCTGCCAATTCCCGGCGTTCTTGCCGGATAGCGGCCGGATTAGCGCTGTCCCCCATTATTGTAAATGGGGCTGGATGTTCTCCCGTTTGTGTCAGGCA
Organism: Rhinella marina; assembly: GCA_900303285.1. Taxonomy (NCBI): domain Eukaryota; kingdom Metazoa; phylum Chordata; class Amphibia; order Anura; family Bufonidae; genus Rhinella; species Rhinella marina. The sequence goes on along the minus strand of ONZH01022810.1, from coordinate 12,417 downwards.
AATGCCAGATCCGGAGATCATAGCCCACCGGATCTCTAGCGCTAGTATGAAAGTACCCTTAAATATATGCCCCTTCATAGTTAGCGCTTCCTCCTTCTACACACAGACTCAAAGACGTGCTTATGCTGCAGCTAATGTGTCTGGAGTAGGCGATATCAAAAATATTCCCACGATAACGATATTAATAAATTTATCGCGATAAATACCCATTTAGAAGAAAAAAAAAATTGTGACCACAAGGAGAAGACATTATACTGTATGGGGGCAGCCACAAGGAGACATTATACTGTATGGGGGCCACAAGGAGACATTATACTGGACGTCGGGGAAGGTGAAGGGACTGCTCCCTGCTTACAGTCACCCGTCTCTGCTTCCTATGGATGCAAAGACAGCTGACCAATGGACATAGCCACCATTCCCGGACACAGCCACTAAAATCCTGACTGTCCCGCCAAATCCGGAACGGTTGGGACTGGAGCTATGGTATACTAGTGCATTGTATTTGCTGTATTTATATTTGTTATGTTTGTACCTGCAGAATGTGACACACAGACATTTTTTATTCATTCATTCAACGCCCCACCCCTCCCAACAACTGCCCCCTCCATCAAATATGCACCCCAGATATTGTATGTTCCCTTCACATGAAATGCCCACTCCACATCATATTGCCCTCCTCTCACCCATAATATCTTCATAGTAGTATACAGTGTTAGTATTAAAAACGGTCATCATAACAATTGTGTACGGATTTATGTTGCGGAGCAACGCGTCGCCGGCAGAGTCGTGCCCAGATGGCCCCTGAAGTTCCTTTAGCTTCTAGTAAGTGTAAACATATTTAATTTATTTTTAATTCAGGCTATGTGGGAGTGTAGCAGCAGTGATATAAGAGCACTAGTGGTTAGGAATGGGATCCAGCCCCAAACTATTCCCATGTATCAACCTCAGAAGTTACAACTGTTCATTTGAGTTGAATGTAAGGCCATTATTTAATGATTTTTGACAGCTGCTGCACCACAGAGGAGCGCTTCTAACCCTCCTCCTCCACTCCAGCGAGAGAGGACCTCACCTGCCCCTCCAACACCAAGTCCACCACCCCAATTTCCAGAGCTCAAAGGTAGGTAAGATAAAAAGTGTAATGGGTGGAACTTCTGTCTTCAAAATATAAGCTAAATTTATGTTTTATCTCTTGTAGCTCCAACCGTCAGGGGAGATATTGAGTTTTCCCCAGGCCCATGGGAAGACCACTCGCTATGGATGTCCAGTAAGTACAAACCCCTAATTCACAGAATTTTAATATTTTCAAGCACTAGGATCATGCCACCCAACATGTTAGGGCTTGTTCACACGTCAGTTATTTGATCAGTTATTGTGAGCCAAAACCAGGTGTGGGTCAAAAACACAGAACAGATGCAGATCTTTTCATTACACCAGATCTGTGTGTAGGCTTCACTCCTGGTTTTGGCTGACAATAACTGATGGAAATAACTGATCAAATAACTGATGTGTGAACAAGCCCTTATTGATAACTAGACTGTGTACACATTATGTTCTCCAAGTGGTTAGTGAACCAGACATATCACAATAATTTTAAAATCAAGGTAGTGAAAGAAGTAGAAACTTGTATTACCCCAAAAATATTTAACAAAAATGTGTCATACATGACATAATATTATAGTACATTGGCAATCTCTTTTTAACAAAGCGAGAAACAGCCCTGCACCTCACATAGATCCAGAGATCTGCCCCAATTACTCTGCTACATCAAGCTGGTTACTCAAGGGTAGTGTGACTAGTGTCTATTCTGCTGCATGTCAGGACTCGTGTCCATCTCTCCCTATCACAGCTCAGGACAGGAGGCAGTTGAAGATTTAAACTGAGGATGTGCGGCCTTCTCAGTGAGCAGTTCTAAGAAATAAGAAAAAAAGGCTCAATAAAGATACATTTCACTGAATAACTGAGTGAGTTCTAGTAGATATACAAAATATTTAATGACATGCAACTGCTAAAGTATTCAGATCCAGGTGCTGCTTTGAAAGTTTAGAATATTTTTTGTGGGACAACCCCTTTAACTCGATAATACTAATTATATTACTGTTTCCACCCCTACAGATATCCCCACTGACTTTGAGGTGGAGGCCGCCTTACAGCGTTTTGGAACCCAGCTACATGCTGCCTCCCGGTTAATTCGCGGCCTTCAGCTGGAGCTCAGAGAGCTGCAGGCAATGATGGCCACATGTCGCCAAAGGCCAGCGTAATTTTTTTTGTTGTTTGTTTTTTTATTTATTTGTTAAAAATTAAACGTTGTTATTATTATTACTAGGGATGAGCGAACCGAACCGTAACGAACCAGATTCGTTACGAACTTTACCGAACGTTCGGTTCGTCCCCGAACCGAACTTTCGTAAAGTTCGTATGAATCAGGTTCGTAAATAAATAAAGTTTACTTTTTCCACAGAATAGACCAGGATACAAGGGATTATTTATTACTCCTACAATCCCTTGTATCCTGGTGTGACCCTCGTGTCAAACCACCCTTTTGGGAGGAGAATGGCCGAGATGGGTTATTATTTTCGTTCGTCCGAACGTTCGTTCGGACGAGCGAACAGAACCGTAACGAACCAGATTCGTTTAAGAACTTTTAAGACGAATCTGGTTAAAATAAAAACGGCACATCAAAACTGTACCGTTTTCACAGAATAGACCAGGATACAAGGGATTATTAACTGTATGTTCGTCACTGGAGTAGGAATGTTCGCAGACGCAGTGTATTTGTACGCTAATGCGTACATATTCAGTTAAGTAGCGTACCTTTGACAACGCTACACTGTATGTTCGTTATTATGAATGTTCGCATTAGCGTACGCATTAGTTTAAATTCTTAAATATGCGTATATTTTGCGTCGCCGTTGTACAAGTCACTTTAATTTTTTCTACTTTTTTCATTTAATAGCAACTGCAAGTAAACAAAACTATACCCTACCAGACTACCATTATTGTTGCAGCAATTATTCAGCCGTTATAGCAAGTTTCGTTTTAGGTTCGGTTCGTATGAATCCGAACTTCAAGAAAATTCGCCGAACCGAACTTTTCAAAAGTTCGCTCATCCCTAATTATTACTAAAGATATTCTTCTAAAACCTGTGTTTGATTTGTTTTTTTTAAACCTTTAACCCCTTCCTGACATACTGTGAAGAAATATTGTCAGGAAAAATATATTGACTTGTATGTAATGCGAAAGTGCTGCCAAAAATTACACGGAACAGGCACTCTGATACAACGGGTATAAAGGAGGGCCTCATTCACATTGTGGAACAATTGTTCTTGTCCTGGGACTCATACACTCATAAAGCCTATGCACAAAGTGACAAGACTGCCAAAAATTACAAGGACCAGTCACTCCGATCCACCTTTTATTACACATAAAGGAGGGCATCAGACACACCCATGAAAAATTAAGATTGATGGCCTGCTGGTGAGCTGACCGTTGAAAACATTATGGTTGAGGGCCTGCTGGTGAACAGACCCTTGAAAACATTATGGTTGAGGGCCTGCTGGTGAACAGATCCTTGAAAACATTATTTTTGAGGGCCTGCTGGTGAGCAGACCCTTTAAAACATTATGGTTGAGGGCCTGCTGGTAAGCAGACCCTTTAAAACATTATGGTTGAGGGCCTGCTGGTGAATAGACCCTTGAAAACATTATGGTTGAGGGGCTGCTGGTGAACAGACCCTTGAAAACATTATGGTTGAGGGCCTGCTGGTGAACAAACCCTTGAAAACATTATGTTTGAGGGCCTGCTGGTAAGCAGACCCTTTAAAACATTATGGTTGAGGGCCTGCTGGTGAATAGACCCTTGAAAACATTATGGTTGAGGGGCTGCTGGTGAACAGACCCTTGAAAACATTATGGTTGAGGGCCTGCTGGTGAACAGACCCTTGAAAACATTATGCTTGAGGGCCTGCTGGTGAACAGACCCTTGAAAACATTATGGTTGAGGGCCTGCTGGTGAACAGACCCTTGAAAACATTATGGTTGAGGGCCTGCTGGTGAACAGACCCTTGAAAACATTATGGTTGAGGGCCTGCTGGTGAACAGACCCTTGAAAACATTATGGTTGAGGGCCTGCTGGTGAACAGACCCTTGAAAACATTATGGTTGAGGGCCTGCTGGTGAACAGTCCCTTGAAAACATTATGGTTGAGGGCCTGCTGGTGAACAGACCCTTGAAAACATTATGGTTGAGGGCCTGCTGGTGAACAGACCCTTGAAAACATTATTTTTGAGGGCCTGCTGGTGAGCAGACCCTTGAAAACATTATGGTTGAGGGCCTGCTGGTAAGCAGACCCTTTAAAACATTATGGTTGAGGGCCTGCTGGTGAATAGACCCTTGAAAACATTATGGTTGAGGGGCTGCTGGTGAACAGACCCTTGAAAACATTATGGTTGAGGGCCTGCTGGTGAACAGACCCTTGAAAACATTATGTTTGAGGGCCTGCTGGTAAGCAGACCCTTTAAAACATTATGGTTGAGGGCCTGCTGGTGAATAGACCCTTGAAAACATTATGGTTGAGGGGCTGCTGGTGAACAGACCCTTGAAAACATTATGGTTGAGGGCCTGCTGGTGAACAGACCCTTGAAAACATTATGGTTGAGGGCCTGCTGGTGAACAGACCCTTGAAAACATTATGGTTGAGGGCCTGCTGGTGAACAGACCCTTGAAAACATTATGGTTGAGGGCCTGCTGGTGAACAGACCCTTGAAAACATTATGGTTGAGGGCCTGCTGGTGAACAGACCCTTGAAAACATTATGGTTGAGGGCCTGCTGGTGAACAGATCCTTGAAAACATTATTTTTGAGGGCCTGCTGGTGAGCAGACCCTTGAAAACATTATGGTTGAGGGCCTGCTGGTAAGCAGACCCTTTAAAACATTATGGTTGAGGGCCTGCTGGTAAGCAGACCCTTTAAAACATTATGGTTGAGGGCCTGCTGGTGAATAGACCCTTGAAAACATTATGGTTGAGGGGCTGCTGGTGAACAGACCCTTGAAAACATTATGGTTGAGGGCCTGCTGGTGAACAGACCCTTGAAAACATTATGTTTGAGGGCCTGCTGGTGAGCAGACCCTTGAAAACATTATGGTTGAGGGTCTGGTGGTGAACAGACCCTTGAAAACATTATGGTTGAGGGTCTGGTGGTGAAGAGACCCTTGAAAAAATTATGTTTGAGGGCCTGCTGCTAAGCAGACCCTTGAAAACATTATGGTTGAGGGCCTACATGAGAAAACAGTGTATCCAATACACCCTAAAAGTGTTCAGCCGCTTTGCTGCGGTGGGGAAGAGAAGTAGGGGGATATCCACGACTTGTTCATCTTGATGAACGTCAGCCTGTCGGCGCTGTCAGTCGACAGGCGGGTCCGTTTTTCGGTGATTATCCCCCCAGCAGCACTATAGACCCTTTCCGACAGTACACTAGCGGCAGGGCAGGCCAGTACCTCCAAGGCGTACTGCGCCAGTTAAGGCCATTTGTCCAACTTGGACAGCCAATAATTGTATGGCGTGGAGTCATCGCTCAGGACGCAGGTCTGGTCTGCGACATACTCCCTCACCATCTTGCGGTACAGTTCCGCCCTACTCTGCCTAACCTGTGGACAGGTGGTACAGTCTGGCTGGGGTGAGAAAAAAATTGGCAAAGGCCTGACCCAGTGTACCCCTGCCCTTGCTGGACGCACTGCCTTTTCCCCTCCTCTATTACTTGGCCCACTGCAGTCCGTCCCCTGTCGCTAGCGGTGTCAGATGGAAATGCTTGAAGCATTTTTTGCACCAGGGCCTTGTGGTATGAATTGACCCTTGTAGTCCTTTCCTCCACAGGAACTAGAGTGGGGAAATTGTCCTTACACTGTGGGTCTAGGAGGGTGTACACCCAGTAATCATTGGTGGCCAGAATGGTCTTCACGCAAAGATCGCGACAAAGGCAGCCTAACATAAATGTACAGGCTGGAGAACTAGAAGGTATCTCCTACCTGGAAGATTTTTCAATTGAGCGCCAGTCTCAACTTATTAGGAAATATACTATGTATAAATCTGTATAAAAATAATTGGATATATAAAATAGGGAAGGGGCCAGATACAGGAAAGTACAAATAAACGGTATCCCTGGAAATGGAAATAGTTCTCAGAACAAATAATACATGATGATGTAATATGTATGAAAGGGTAAATATAGAAATAAAATAAAATATCATAAAATATCATAAAATATCGACTCACTTCACACGGGGGGTAGTCACAAGGATAAACACATAACACCCGTGACGAAGAACCCCCCGGCCAGGATGGCGTATATGATGTTACCGGATGGATAGCGGCACAAGACCAAAGGCTTCTTATCGATCCTTTTATTTCACAAATTATGAGTTCATCACAGGCTGTAGGTGCATCAATAAGCTCAACGCGTTTCGGGTGGATCAAGACCACCCTTCTTCAGGAGCAGTACAATAAAAAACACACATAAACATGTATATACCAAGTTACTCACATATTTATAATAGGAGGTGGTGATAATTGACACGTGGACGCAGAAAAAAAACGGCGGGAGATACAAAACCCGGAAGTTCCTGTTCATTCGCACCATGCGTTCCAAAGTGGAACGCATTGTGATGAAGTTCAGTATAGTCACGTGATGTCACCTGAAAGGGCAGACTTACGAATTACTATGGATGCGTACCAACTTGGAGCGCACCGTCATCACGATCTATTTACTTACGCAATCCCGGAAGTAAATAGATCGTGATGACGGTGCGCTCCAAGTTGGTACGCATCCATAGTAATTCGTAAGTCTGCCTGTCACGCTCCGGTGTGGGAGGGGAAACTCCACACCGAGCATACACCGATACACTACAGTGAGATGAAAACCGATCAGCAGGCAAGCCATGTCAGAAGACACATGGCAGTCACAGACCAAACACCCACCCGTACATAAACCACATACCACATAACCAGAATAAGGGAAGGGGATGGGAAGACCTCGGGAAGACCTCGAAAAGACCTCGATGACAAATTAAGTGGCCACAAGGACTGCGCAGATGGAATCCCAGGAAAGGTGCATAGCTCCAGCACCAACGGAGGCTGGAGCACAACTAACCCACCAGGCTAACAACAACAGAATAAAAGCACCTAGTGACCACACCCAGGTCAATATGTTAACCCCATGAGAACCAGACAGGGAAGTATGCAATCAGGGAACATACCAGCAACCAAAACTACACATTGCCCCTGGCAACCACGGCCTACTACCGCAGCCAGAATGCCAGGACACAAACATGAGAAACATGGAAGCTGTGTAACGGAGAACAACCGAGACACCACCAATTTACACGTTGCCCCTGGCAACCAGCATACAACCAAATCCGGAATACCAGGGCACAAACATGAGCAACATGGAACACGTGTCACGATAACCACACGGTACGTGACACTACCTCCCCCTTTACTCCCCTTCTCCCAAATTTTCAAGGGGAAGCAAAGTGAAACACAAACCACCTAACAAACAAAAAATGTCGATTCACACCAAACACAAAAAGTGCCAGAACCGAACAAACATCCACACTCAGTGCCTATTCACACACACCAGGCCGCAGCCAGCAAACATCACCAAACCAGCAACACCTAAGCCAGTAAACTGAGTGAATGCCGCCAGCAAACAGCACCAATAACAGGTGAACTGAGAAATGGATGAGGGGAGAATCAGACTCAGGACACAGATCACACAAGTAACAGAAAGCTGCCGCCAGCAAACCCCAACCCCACCTAGGTCAAAGGCAGCCAGCCAACAAACAACCACGGTCACCGTGACCCGAACTGAAACAGATCCACCCCTTTCACCCTCCCTCCGGAGGACAAGCATGCACACCAAAAAAACAGCAGGCGCAACATGCAGACACCCTCACACCGAAGGTAAAGGCATAACAGGGAAAAGGGAAAACACGCAAAGTGGCCAAATATGTCATACTGTCACGCTACGGTGTGGGAGGGGAAACTCCACACCGAGCATACACCGATACACTACAGTGAGATGAAGACCGATTAGCAGGTAAGAAGCCAGAGGCAATGAAAACCACTGAACCAAGTGCACCGGAAACACCAGAAACCAAACCCAGAGGGCAGAAACCCAGTGAGCCCCGTTCTTCACAGAGCCCCAGATGGTAGGGATGCACTTATCCAGAACTCACTGACTGCACCTCCAGGAAGGTCCCGGTGCACCTGGCAACTTACCTGCTGATACTGCTGATAGAAGCACCAGCAGTCCATACACCAAAGACTGAGCCCAGGCACATGTACTGGAACCCGAACACCTAACAGGACTCAGTACACACAACACACCCAGGAACCAGCTCACCAGCAACAACTCACAGTATCGCTGTTCCCCCTCCGGGGAACCCTGGAGCCCTCTCACCGAAGGCACATACATACAGGAAATGTCTGGACTCCATGTCAGAAGACACATGGCAGTCACAGACCAAACACCCACCCGTATATAAACCACATACCACATAACCAGGATAAGGGAAGGGGATGGGAAGACCTCGATGACAAATTAAGTGGCCACAAGGACTGGGCAGATGGAATCCCAGGAAAGGTGCATAGCTCCAGCACCAACGGAGGCTGGAGCACAACTAACCCACCAGGCTAACAACAACAGAATAAAAGCACCTAGTGACCACACCCAGGTCAATATGTTAACCCCATGAGAACCAGACAGGGAAGGAGGGAAGTATGCAATCAGGGAACATACCAGCAACCAAAACTACACATTGCCCCTGGCAACCACGGCCTACTACCGCAGCCAGAATGCCAGGACACAAACATGAGAAACATGGAAGCTGTGTCACGGAGAACAACCGAGACACCACCAATTTACACGTTGCCCCTGGCAACCAGCATACAACCAAATCCGGAATACCAGGGCACAAACATGAGCAACATGGAACACGTGTCACGATAACCACACGGTACGTGACACCGCCCTTTCAGGTGACATCACGTGACTATACTGAACTTCATCACCATGCGTTCCACTTTGGAACGCATGGTGCGAATGAACAGGAACTTCCGGGTTTTGTATCTCCCGCCGGTTTTTTTCTGCGTCCACGTGTCAATTATCACCACCTCCTATTATAAATATGTGAGTAACTTGGTATATACATGTTTATGTGTGTTTTTTATTGTACTGCTCCTGAAGAAGGGTGGTCTTGATCCACCCGAAACGCGTTGAGATTATTGATGCACCTACAGCCTGTGATGAACTCATAATTTATGAAATAAAAGGATCAATAAGAAGCCTTTGGTCTTGTGCCGCTATCCATCCGGTAACATCATATACGCCATCCTGGCCGGGGGGTTCTTCGTCACGGGTGTTATGTGTTTATCCTTGTGACTACCCCCCGTGTGAAGTGAGTCGATATTTTATGATATTTTATGATATTTTATTTTATTTCTATATTTACCCTTTCATACATATTACATCATCATGTATTATTTGTTCTGAGAACTATTTCCATTTCCAGGGATACCGTTTATTTGTACTTTCCTGTATCTGGCCCCTTCCCTATTTTATATATCCAATTATTTTTATACAGATTTATACATAGTATATTTCCTAATAAGTTGAGACTGGCGCTCAATTGAAAAATCTTCCAGGTAGGAGATACCTTCTAGTTCTCCAGCCTGTACATATTGGTATCTATTATTTAGTGTTTTGGTTGTTCCAACACTTCATTTGTAGCAGCCGTCCCTAACTTGTTATTACTCCTTGATCCCACTACAGTGCACCTTATTTATACCTGTTTTGATGCCCCTTCCCCCCTTCCCCCCCCCCTTAGCAGGCGCCCCCAGTTATTCTATTCTTTGAAGGAATTCATCCTTCTTGATTAGATTAACCTCCTCCACAAAAAGTTGTTTTTTTTTTTGTTTTTTTTTTGTTTTGTTTCCACATTGTCTTCACAGCCTAACATAAAGTCAGCCATGTGAGGTACAGTCCCACAGAGCAACAATTTCCTCTCCTCAATCGACTGACTATCCATCTCCTCCTCCTCCTCCTCTACCTCCACCTCCAATTCCTCCTCCTCAGCCCATACCCGCTGAACTGCTGCCACCAGGTTACGCCCATTGTCACAAACAACCAGACCTGGTTGCAGGTTCTGCGGTGCAAGCCACACAGTCGTCTCTCCCCCCTGATGCCCTCTAACAACTCTTGAGCCATATGCCTCTTGTCGCCCAAGCTAAGCAGTTTCAGCATGGCCTGCTGACGCTTCCCCACCGATGTGCTGCTGCGCATTGAGCTACTGACACTCCGCGATGTGGCCATCAATACTCTTTTGGAGGAGGAGGGGGGAGGTGAAGGTAGGGGGGGGGGTCGGAGGAAGAGGCGTAATGTTCGGGTGAAACAGACACCGAAGTTGGTCCTGCAGTTCAGGGTGTGGGTAGCACATGAGCAGGCCCACGGTCAGACTCGGTTCCAGCGTCCACCAGGTTCACCCAATGTGCCGTGAGGGAGATTTAGTGTCCCTGCCCACCTGTACTTGTTCACTTGTCTGTGGTTAGGTGGACCTTCCCACAAACCGTGTTGCTGAGGGCACGGATGATGTTATCCGACATGTGGCGGTGTAGGGCGGGGATGGCAACGTGTGAAAAATAGTGGCGGCTTGGGACCGAGTAACGGGGGGCTGCCACCTCTATGAGGTTGCAGAAAGCTTCCGTTTCCACAAGCCTATAAGGCAACATCTCCAGGTTCAGCAGTTTACTGATCTGCAGGTTTAAGGTTTGTGCATGGGGTGGACGGCTGTGTACTTGCGCTTGCGCTCAAAGGTCTGCTGTAGCGACAACTGAACACTGTACTGGGACACATGAGTGGAGGCGGGGGAGGGATATGGATTTGCAGGGGTCCTTGCAGGGCTGGAGGCTGGAGCGTCCCGGCCGGGGGCTACTAGGTCACTGACAGCATGTGACACAGGGGCTGAAGCAGCAGTGTCCCCGTCACCAGCTGACTGGAGTGCCAACCACTTAGTGGGGTGTTTCTTCTCCAAATGCGTGCGCATGCTACTTGTGGTCAGGTTCTTTTTGTTGACTCCCCTGCCTATCTTGGTGTGGCACAGTTTGCACACCGCTACCCGTCGATCACCCTCTTCATCCACAAAATACTCCCAAACTACAGAGTATCGAGCTTTGCGCACTGGAGCTTGACCCCTGGGAACACTTGGTGAAGTAGTAGCTCGGGCCCTGCTTCTCCCTCTGCCCAGCCCACTGCCTATCCCAACCGGTTGTGGTGCTGATGTTGCCTCACACTCAGAACCGCTTTCTTCCTGTGCCTGATCCACCCAAGTCGGATCTGTCCCCTCATCATCACCCAGCTCTTCCTCAGAGTCCCCACTCTGAATTACTTCCCTGCCAACTACCTCACCCCCTGACACCTGTGTCTCGTCATAATCCACCACCTCCTCAGATGCCACATGTAAATCCCCACCCTCATCACCCTAAGACTGCACCAGCAGTAGAGTTCCAGTGAGTAAATCTCCACATGAGATTGGACCATGGAGGATCTAGGCTGGGGAGAAGGAAGGCAAGGTGGAGGATGGACAGGTCCACTCCCCTGGCTGTCATGAGTGGACTGGCTGGAAGACGGGTCAGTGGACATATGGCTGGATGCGCTCTCCGCCATCCATTTCAGCACATTCTCTTGCTCTTGGGGGTCAGTCAAAGGTGTACCCTGCGGCCCTGCAAGCTTTTGCAGAAAATCAGGCATCTTAAATTGGCGTCTTTTAACTGCTCCCACAGCAGCAGGCACAGTGTCACCTCGCACACTACCACGGGCACCGCCTCTGCCCACCACACCAATTTCACTCCCACGTCTCCCACCTCTACCCTTGCCCCTGGTGTTCTCCATCCATTTGGAGACTATCTCTCTCTCTCTCTCTCTCTCTATATATATATATATATATATATATATATATATATTGTATTAAGTGAGCTTGCACATGTGTGCACAAAATGCTATTATGCAGGCACAATACGCACAATAGTATACACACTATACTAATGTAAGTATCAGCTTTATTAGAATAGATGCCTTACAGTATCGCACACACTATATGACACTGTGAGAGCACCTAATGTATGATATCCAGCACAGATTTCAGCAAGCAACACTGGAGGGTATTCTGTATCTGTAGGGTCAGACAATGACTCTACAGACTGCAGTATACTGTATTTCTGCTGTGCTGCTTGCAGAAATCTGAATCGTACTTCTGTAGCTGGATTGTAGTCTTAAAAAAGACTTTTGGGTCACAAATGCAGTTCCCTGCCTAATTGAAATGAATATTCTCCTATTTCGTACGCTTTCGCTATCCCTATCACACGCACAC
>ONZH01022809.1:0-39304 GCA_900303285.1 Rhinella marina | reverse complement strand
AGTACGTGACCACATGCAATATCCATTTAAAAGTCATGCCACACTTGATCGAGCTCATAATTGACAATTGTACCGGTTGATGCTAAATTTTTAAGTTGGGGTCCTGCGTCTTCATTTTAACTACATCCGGCTGTTGTCACCACCACACACGCTAGCCCAGGGGGCACTCCTCTGGCTCTTCCAGCTAAACCTCCTTCCCCCCAGCCTGCCCCCCCACCTACAGGCCCTCTCTCCAAACAATTTACCCGGGTAGGGGACGTATTAGATATTGGACAGATTTTTTCTTGGTTCTTCTTTTAATTGCCTCCTGACCTGTGATAGGCAGAGCATGGACACGTCCCCTTAGCTGCAGTAGGAAAGACACTCCCCTCCCCAGAGCAAGCTCTTTTTCCATTTTCCGTGTTCGAAAAATCCATGAATTATAAGGTCCCAAGATAGGGGACGTATACGGTATTAAACTGAGAAGAATCAATACCATACCGGTTGATGCAACAGTTTTTACAAATCCATTCTGGCTGTTGTCACCACCACACACGCTAGCCCAGGGGGCACTCCTCTGGCTCTTCCAGCGATACCTCCTTCCCCCTCACCTACAGGCCCTCTCTCCAAACAATTTACCCGGGTAAACTGCTTGGGAAGCAGCTATGCTCACCACTTTACCACCAACAGCCAAAGCAACTGATAAGAACAGATACTAAACTTGATGTCAGCTGCAGTGCCAGCATGAGCAGTGGTGTCACCTGCAGACGGTGATGGACCTTCGTTGCACCTAGTTGGGTGCTTCCCTAACATGTGATGGGTATTTGCCTCGCCTTTCTTGGTCTGGGTGAGCACAATTGCCATGAGGGTAGCCACCAGGCTGTTGCCTGAGAATTTGGGGTAATGGTGGGATTAGGTAGCCTCAGAGGCATCCATGCATGCTGCCCCTGCTGTTTCCTGTCCATTTCCGTGGTGTTTCCATCATTTTCTGATGTTTCCAGGTTTTCACCCAGCCTTCCCTAGGCAGAGCCTTGGTCCCCAGCAAAAATGCTCGAGTCTCCCATTGACTTCAATGGGGTTCGTTATTCGAAACGAGCACCCGAGCAGCGGAAAAAATTCGACTCGAATAACGAGCACCCGAGCATTTTAGTGCTCGCTCATCTCTAGTATTTATTGTGATATATATCGTTATCGCAATAAATTTCTTAATATCATTAACGTGGGAATATTTTTGATATCGCCCACTCACATTAGCTGCAGCATGAGCACGTCTTTAAGTCTTTGTGTAGGAGGAGGAAGCGCTAAGTATGAAGGGGCATTTATCTAAGGGTACTTTCTTTCACACTAGCGCATTTGCCTGACACAAACGGGAGAACGGCCAGCCCCATTAAAAATAATGGGGGACGGCGCTGATCCGGCCGCTATCCGGCAAGAACGCCGGGAATTGACAGGACAAATACTACGGAACAGCCTGCCGGATCACCACCACATATGTGAAAGTAGCCTAAGGCAAATTACTACGAAGGGGCACGTATGTGAGAATACCTTTACTTGTTTGGGTGGAGTTAGAGGTGTGGCCTAGCATGAAAAAAAATTGCTGCAGCGCACTACGCACACCGTGGCCTAACGTCATGCGTGCGTGCGTATTATGCAATTGCAAGACAATAGTACGCCAAGGATTCGTAAGCACTTTGTACGCTCATACAGTACAGCAGCAGCAAAAATACGTACTGAGAGGACTTTGGGCAATTTCATTGGGGTCTGTGTGGACCATGTGCTGTCCCCTTTCTGCCACCAGTCGCTGTGCACAGTGTGCAGCCAAGATGGCGGTAGCTGCACTACAAGTCCCAGCCAGCAGCCGAGAGGAGGACAAAAAATAAATGTCGTTGTAGCTCTTAGAAAGAGCGTTGGGTTCTTTGTGGATGATTCCTGCCTAACCAGATTCTAATTTCACGTCCTAACAGTGTGCAGCCAAGATGGCGGTAGCTGCACTACAAGTCCTAGCCAGCAGCCAGGAGGAGACCAAAAAAAAAAACGTGCTTGTAGCCCTTAGAAGGGCTGTTGGGTTCTTTGTGGGTGATTCCTGCCTAACCAACAACTAAATTCAGGCCCTAATACTCTCCCTGACAGACAGCAACTCTATCCCTAATCTCATGCAGACAGCGTATGACGCAAGCAGCGCGGGACCAGATTCTTATATTCCCAGGTCATCTGATCTGGCCAGCCAATCCCTGCTATCGACTTGTAGGGGCCCCACGTGATGCTAGGAGGTACCAAAGACTATCCTGCATGTTGATTGGCTGAAAAAAGGCGGCTAACATGCAGGAAGAGGAAGTTGCCATTTCCTCGAGGATCGCAATATGCTCGTCCGAGTAGCGAGCATACAGTACAGACCAAAAGTTTGGACACACCTTCTCATTCAAAGAGTTTTCTGTATTTTCATGACTATGAAAATTGTAGATTCACACTGAAGGCATCAAAACTATAAATTAACACATGTGGAATTATATACTTAACAAAAAAGTGCGAAACAACTGAAAATATGTCTTATGTTCTAGGTTCTTCAAAGTAGCCACCTTTTGCTTTGATTACTGCTTTGCACACTCTTGGCATTCTCTTGACGAGCTTCAAGAGGTAGTCACCTGAAATGGTTTTCACTTCACAGGTGTGCCCTGTCAGGTTCAGCTCACCCCAAACCATCTCGATTGGGTTCAGGTCTGGTGATTGTGGAGGACAGGTCATCTGGTGTAGCACCCCATCACTCTCCTTCTTGGTCAAATAGCCCTTACACAGCCTGGAGGTGTGTTTGGGGTCATTGTCCTGTTGATAAATAAATGATGGTCCAACTAAACGCAAACTGGATGGAATAGCATGCCGCTGCAAGATGCTGTGGTAGCTATGCTGGTTCAGTATGCCTTCAATTTTGAATAAATCCCCAACAGTGTCACCAGCAAAGTACCCCCACACTATCACACCTCCTCCTCCATGCTTCACAGTGGGAACCAGGCATTTAGAGTCCATCCGTTCACCTTTTCTGCATCGCACAAAGACACGGTGGTTGGAACCAAAGATCTCAAATTTGGACTCATCAGACCAAAGCACAGTTTCCACTGGTCTAATCTCCATTCCTTGTGTTCTTTAGCCCAAACAAGTCTCTGCTGCTTGTTGCCTGTCCTTAGCAGTGGTTTCCTAGCAGCTATTTTACCATGAAGGCCTGCTGCACACAGTCTCCTCTTAACAGTTGTTGTAGAGATGTGTCTGCTGCTAAAACTCTGGGTGGCATTGACCTGGTCTCTAATCTGAGCTGCTGTTAACCTGCGATTTCTGAGGCTGGTGACTCGGATGAACTTATCCTCCGCAGCAGAGGTGACTCTTGGTCTTCCTTTCCTGGGGCGGTCCTCATGTGAGCCAGTTTCTTGGTAGCGCTTGATGGTTTTTGCGACTGCACTTGGGGACACTTTCAAAGTTTTCCCAATTTTTCGGACTGACTGACCTTCATTTCTTAAAGTAATGATGGCCACTCATTTTTCTTTACTTAGCTGCTTTTTTCTTGCCATAACACAAATTCTAACAGTCTATTCAGTAGGACTATCAGCTGTGTATCCACCTGACTTCTGCCCAACACAACTCATGGTCCCAACCCCATTTATAAGGCAAGAAATCCCACTTATTAAACCTGACAGGGCACACCTGTGAAGTGAAAACCATTTCAGGTGACTACCTCTTGAAGCTCATCAAGAGAATGCCAAGAGTGTGCAAAGCCGTAATCAAAGCAAAAGGTGGCTACTTTGAAGAACCTAGAATATAAGACATATTTTCAGTTGTTTCACACTTTTTTGTTAAGTATATAATTCCACGTGTTAATTTATAGTTTTGATGCCTTCGGTGTGAATCTACAATTTTCATAGTCATGAAAATACAGAAAACTCTTTGAATGAGAAGGTGTGTCCAAACTTTTGGTCTGTACTGTATGCGAATACCCTAATGCTCGAACGAGCACCAAGCTCGGACGAGCATGTTCGCTCATCTCTAGTAATAATAAAACTGAAAAGTTGGGCGTGCAAAATTATTCAGCCCCCTTGCATTAATACTTTGTTGCGCCACCTTTTGCTGCGATTACAGCTTCAAGTCGCTTGGGGTATGTCTCTATCAGTTTTGCACATCTAGAGACTGAAATTCTTGCCCATTCTTCCTTGCAAAACAGCTCAAGCTCTTTGAGGTTGGATGGAGAGCGTTTGTGAACAGCAGTTTTCAGCTCTTTCCACATATTCTCAATTGGATTCAGGTCTGGAATTTGAACCATCTTCCCTGTCCCTGCTGATGAAAAGCAGGCTCAAACCATGATGCTGCCACCTCCATGTTTTACAGTGGGGATGGTGTGTTTAGGGTGATGAGATGTGTTGCTTTTATGCCAAACATATCGTTTTTGCATTGTTTCCAAAAAGTTCGATTTTGGTTTCATCTGACCAGAGCACCTTCTTCCACATGTTTGGTGTGTCTCCCAGGTGGCTTGTGGCAAACTGTAAACGAGACTTTTTATGGATATCTTTGAGAAATGGCTTTTTTCTTGCCACTCTTCCATAAAGGCCAGATTTGTGAAGTGTTCGACTGATTGTTGTCCTATGGACAGACTCTCCCACCTCAGCTGTAGATCTCTGCAGTTCATCCAGAGTGATCATGGGCCTCTTGGCTGCATCTCTGATCAGTCTTCTCCTTGTTTGAGATGAAAGTGTAGAGGGACGGCCGGGTCTTGGTAGATTTTCAGTGGTCTGATACTCCTTCCATTTCAATATGATCGCTTGCACAGTGCTCCTTGGGATGTTTAAAGCTTGGGAAATCTTTTGGTATCCAAATCCGGCTTTAAACTTCTCCACAACAGTATCATGGACCTGCCTGGTGTGTTCCTTGGTCTTCATGATGCTCTCTGTGCTTTAAACAGAACCCTGAGACTATCACAGAGCAGGTGCATTTATACGGAGACTTGATTACACACAGGTGGATTCTATTTATCTTCATCAGTCATTTAGGACAACATTGGATCATTCAGAGATCCTCAATGAACTTCTGGAGTGAGTATTCTGAACTGAAAATAAATGGGCCGAATAATTTTACATGCCCCACTTTTCAGTTTTATTATTACAAAAAAGTTTAATAGATCCAATAAATTTTGTTCCACTTCAAAATTGTTGTTGATTCTTCACCAAAAATTTTAAATGTTATATCTTTTTGTTTAAATGTGGCAAAAGGTTGAAAAGTTCCAAGGGGCCGAATACTTTCGCAAGCCACTTTACCACAAAGTGCCTGGAAATTAGGCTTCTTTATGAAGTTTTCCTAAACTTCAGACTGAATTCCACTTTGAATGCTTCACTCAGCATTAGCTATATGTAAGAAATGGTGCATATCCATTCAAAACATTTAAATGTGTTTTTTTATCAATGGATTTATGTTTTTTTATGGATTATCAATAAATC
The DNA here is from genome assembly GCA_900303285.1 of Rhinella marina. NCBI lineage: Eukaryota > Metazoa > Chordata > Amphibia > Anura > Bufonidae > Rhinella > Rhinella marina. The sequence continues at coordinate 33,854 of ONZH01022809.1, read as the reverse complement.
AACTCAATCAGGATGTATGAATCTTCCGTTTCTGAGATGGCATTGTAGATTACCTCATGCTAGAGGAACTATAGGATGAATTCAATGAGCTGTACTTTAATTTTTTGTATTATTCGGGAAGCTGTACTTTTAACTTACTACATTACTGTGATTGTAACCAACAAATAATTATATAACCAACAACTGCAGAAGATTATTTATAAGGCTAATATACTTGTAAGTAAAATAATTTTGTCCTGGGTGGTGCATCGGTTTATGAATACGTAACACTCTATCAAGTATTTGAAATTTCTCTCTGAAGCAGAGAATTACAGATAAGATACAAAACCTTATCTAGTTATTGAGCTGAAACAAATTAATAAAATGATATGTAGACTCCTAAAGCAAAGGATAATTAAGGCTGTTTAATGCATTAAATCATTTTCTCAGACTAATATGATTTCATTTAAGTGAGTAGCTAAATTATCTTCTTTTGTCATTATTGGTAATTATAGTGATAAGCAGTTATTCATTTTGTAATATTGAGATAAAACACTTCATTGCTTCAGAAAATTTAAGCACATCCCATAGACACCCACAATCTCCCCTCTGTCATTACTATAGTGTGTATGTATGTCAGTCCAGCAATCTATCTATATGTTTCAATAAGAAAACACATAAAAACTAAAGCATGCCTTTATATGTTTTAATAACATATTACACCAACAGTTTAAGCATAAGGAATTACAGATTGGCGGCAATATATACACGTATGAACAAATATATAGATTGTGCGAACTAACTCAGTATAGATCTAATACCAAGTCTGATTACCAGAATAAAGAATGTTGTTTGAATATTTTCTTTTTTCCTTTTTAACTTTTTTTTTTAAATATAAGTAAGAATACCAGTTTTCATAGCAAAACAAACAAAATGTGTGTGAGACTCTAATGTACCTCCAATTTCATAAGATTTGTTTCTCCTAGAATGTGACATTAAAAAATACTGGTGCAGATTTACTTATCCTTTCTAACATGTAAACAGCAAAAATGATTACTACATAGTCTAAAGACATGCCAATTTTATTATAGTGGCTCACACTGGGTGATAAATTTGCTGCATAGCTAAACACTGTTGTCTACTTTTATACCTCCTATTGGTTGTTCTAGTGTGCAATAACATTTTGTGCCAAAATGTTGGTTTTGTCATAAGTTACAGTATTTTAAGTTGTATATATTTTACCACTAGACATGTCCCTTCCTTATAAGCCATACCCCTTAGCGATTTAGTCACAGTGGATTTTTGTAAAGCTAGATGCACCCAAATTGTGGTGTATTTTATGACAGGTGCAATCGCATTAATAAATGTTGCCCAGTTTGACATGTTCCATTGGTTGCTATATTGGCTGCTTCACCAAATTTCACAAAGAAATTTAATTTGTTACAAATTACTTAGTGATGAATCACATTCCATTGTATGTAGAGGGTGCAATGATGGGGAACACCTTGAACACCTTAGATGCCACATTCAACGCTGATCGTGGCATCTGACATTAAAATTGTTGCCTTTCCGTGGATAGTCAGGGTTAAAAAAAAACCACATACTCACCTTATCCATTTGCCCTCATAGAGGCCGTCGTGGCCATCTTGATTGAAGAAACCTCGTAAAATCTTGCACGCAGTTACATCATCATTGACAGCGCACATCACCACATGCAAGATTTCACATTGTTTCTCTGCAAGTAAATGGATGAGGTGAGTATGTTTGTTTTTTTTTTAACCGTCATTTCAGGAAAATAACTACAAATATAGTCTTACCTAGATGTTTAAGAATCAAAGATTGGCATACTAGGAAGTTCTGTGTTTAGCTAAACAAATCTATCAATTATATTTTATAGATTTTTTTAGATATTTAGATTTTAATTTAGATATTTAGATTTTAAAGATATTCTTTGATAACTTATTAGAGACTAAATTTGCATTAATCAAATGAAATCTAACAAACTTAATCAGCCTGGATTCAAAATACAAAATTAATATCCATGAATAAGCCTTCCAACTCATGTGTACAAGTCTAGTGCCCTTTCACATAACACTAATGTGCAAAATAAAACAGAATTCAAGGAAATTAAAATATTACAACAGCTCCTTTAAGAACCCTTTGTATTTCATTTGTACATTCTTTTCAAAGTTAATGTTACTATAAAATAAATAACAAAATAAGTAAATAAAAGCGAAGGAAACCTTACTCATTCTGTTTTTATTAAGTCACTTGTATTGTATTGGTTCTAAAAAATTATAAGTTAGCCTTTATTCACACTTTGTTTGGGGCATGAAGTAAAAGTATACATTACAAATTTTCTTCTTAAAAAGGATATAATGAACTACAGGTATATGCTAAAAAGTTAGATCAGAAGATGTGGCAAACAGAAGATAACAGCTTATTCTATAATATGAACTTAAATATTATCTCTATTATAAATATAATCCCAAATACCTTTCATTAGTTATAATTAGAGATGAACGAACATGCTCGTCCGAGCTTGGTGCTCGTTCGAGCATTAGGGTATTCACATATGCTCGCTACTCGGACGAGCATATCGCGATCCTCGAGGAAATGGCAACTTCCTCTTCCTGCATGTTAGCCGCCTTTTTTTCAGCCAATCAACATGCAGGAGAGTCTTTGGTACCTCCTAGCATCACTTGGGGTCCCTACAAGTCGATAGCAGGGATTGGCTGGCCAGATCAGATGACCTGGGAATTTAACAATCTGGTCCCGCGCTGGTCGCGTCATACGCCATCTGCATGAGATTAGGGATAGAGATGCTGTCTGTCAGGGAGAGTATTAGGGCCTGAATTTAGTTGTTGGTTAGGCACGAATCACCCACAAAGAACCCAACAGCCCTTCTAAGGGCTACAAGCACGTTTTTTTTTTTGGTCTCCTCCTGGCTGCTGGCTAGGACTTGTAGTGCAGCTACCGCCATCTTGGCTGCACACTGTGCACTGGTGGCAGAAAGGGGACAGCACATGGTCCACACAGACCCCAATGAAATTGCCCAGTCCTCTCAGTACTCATTTTTGCTGCTGCTGTACCTTGGCTTGCTGGGATCTGTAGTGCAGTCTAGGGAATACGTTTTGTCACTCAGTTATATAAACTATAGTCCAGTGAACAATTGTGAGGTGTTCTGTACAGCAGCGTCAGTCTATAAAATACTTTTTTTTCACTCAATAATATAAACTACAGTCCAGTGAACAATTGTGAGGTGTGTGATACACTAGCCACAGTCTAGAGAATAATTTTTTTTTCACTCAATTATATAAACTACAGTCCAGTGAACAATTGTGAGGTGTGCGATACACTAGCCAGTCTAGAGAATAATTTTTTTTTCACTCAATTATATAAACTACAGTCCAGTGAACAATTGTGAGGTGTGCGATACACTTGCCGCAGTCTAGATAATAATTTTTTTCACTCAATTATATAAACTACAGTCCAGTGAACAATTGTGAGGTGTGCGATATACTAGCCAGTCTAGAGAATGCGTTTTTATTCTCAGTTATATAAACTACAGTCCAGTGCAAAATTGAGTGGTTTGCGGTGCAATAGCTAAAGTCTAAAGACTACATTTTTTTGCCTCAGATAGTAATTCTACTGTCTACTGAATAAGGTTTTGGCCTCAGATATTAACTCGACAGTTTTGTGAATATACAAAATGTTGAACCCAAGGGCTAAGGGTCGAGGACGAGGGCGTGGTCGTTCAAGTAGTGTAGGGGGCAGAGGCCGTGGTCCTGGGCAGGGTGACACTGTACATGCTGATGAGGGAGCAGTGGAACGCCGCAGAGTTTCGCTTCCTAGCTTCATCTCCAACTTACTGGGTCACGTGGTACACCGCTATTGAAACCACAACAGTGCGAACAGGTGTTGACATGGATAGCGGACAATGCGTCCAGTAATTTATCCACCACCCAGTCTTCCACGCAGTCCACCCACTCTAGCTAAGGGAGTAGACCACTGTCTCCTCCAGCTCAACCTCCTTCCCCCCAGCCTGCCCCACCCCACGGAAAGTATGGATTCTGATCAGGCATACTCACAGGAACTCTTTTCAGGACCCTACCCAGAGACACAAACCACTGCTCAAGAGCAACCTGAGCAGTTGCTCTGTCCCGATGCCCAAAATTTAGAACTTTCACAGTCTGTGGGTGATGAGAGTGTGGACTTAGTGCAAGTAGTGCGAGAAGAGGTGTCAGATGATGATGATGAGACACGGTTGTCAGACAGTGACGTTGTTGTCAGGGCAGTAAGTCGGAGGGGGGAGCAGAGTGAGGAATCGGAGGAAGAGCTGGTGGATTATGAGGTGACTGACCCGAGCTGGGTTGGTAATCCAAGTCAAGACAGTGCTTCTGAGGGGGAGGCAAGTGCAGCACTAGAACAGGTTGGAAGAGGCAGTGGGGTGGCCAGAGGGAGAAGCAGGGCCAGAGCAGGTAGATCAGCAACTGTTTTACAGAGTCAAGCTCCCGTGCCAAGGCCTAGATGTTCGCAAGTCTGGAGGTTTTTTAAAGAAAGTGAGGATGACCGACGGACTGTGGTGTGCAACCTGTGCCACGCAGGATCAGCAGGGGAGCCACTACTACCAGCCTAACCACTACCAGCATGCGCAGGCATATGAGTGCTAAACACCCGACTCAGTGGAACCAAGGCCGTTCACCGCCTGCGGGTCACACCACTGCCCCTTCCCCTGTGTCACATGCTAGCTCGGCGAGTCAACCCCCTGCCCAGGACCCCGGCACGAGCGCCTCCCGCCCTACAACCACCCCTTCACATCCACGATCCTCCACAACCTCCACCAATGTGTCCCAGCGCAGTATTCAGCTGTCTTTGCAGCAGACATATGAGCACAAGCGCAAATAGAATTCCAACCACCCACATGCACAAGCCCTAAACGTCCACATCTCCAAATTGTTGAGCCTGGAGATGCTGCCCTATAGACTGGTAGAGACCGAGGCTTTCTGCAACCTGATGGCGGTGGCTGTCCCTCGGTACTTGGTCCCCAGCCGTCACTATTTTTCCCGATGTGCCGTCCCAGCCCTACACCAGCACGTGTCACAGAACATCATCCGTGCCCTGAACAACGCGGTTAATGATAAGGTCCACCTAACCACGGACACGTTGACAAGTGCTGGTGGGCAGGGACACTATATCTCCCTGACGGCACATTGGGTTAACTTGGTAGATGCTGGGATCGAGTCTGACCCTGGGGCCACTCATGTAATGCCCACACCAAGGATTGCGGGGCCTATCTCGGTCACGGTTTCTCAGACTTATTATGCCTCTTCCTCCAACCCCTCCTCCTCCTCTTCACACAGAAACGCTGTGCCAACAGGCAATGTTTCTGAGGGCCAACTGGCGCTCTATACAAACAATGTTTACGTAGGGAAACCTACAGGCCCTCTCTCCAATAAATTTTTTAGTAGCGTCAAATGCAGACACTCAAAAAACAATGTTACATGAGGGAGTGTCTCCCCGTCTGCCATCATGTTCGGTCAGGCTGTCCGTAGGTACACCACCTCTGTCATCCGCAGAATCGGCCACTATGAGGAAGGCCACGGCAAGAACATCCCCTTTTCAATTGAGAACAAGTGGAGACTTGTAGGAGGATGACACTTTTCTTCGGCAGTGGATTCACCTTCCCCTTTATCATTGCCAGAAAAAGTAATTGGCAATGATGAAGAAAATGTAACGGTGCAGTGGAACGTCTGTGAAGCAAACCTATATATTCCCACCATGCCAGCCATGGGTTGTACATAAACTAATAACAGGAAAAACAAAAAAAATATTTTACAGGAGGGTCAACTACAGAGACTCCAAAACAATTTTTTAAGAGGGTCAACTTCGGACACTCCAAAACAAATTTTTGGGAGGCTCACCTACAGACATTTGACTGCAATCTCAGTCTGACCAAGGCATTGGTGGTGTCACTGCCATGCTGTGTCAGGCTAAATTTTTGGGTGCTTCACCTGCCACCTGAGTCTAACTTGGTCACTATAGTTTCACCGCCATGCTGTGTCAGGCTACATTTTTGGCCGGTTCACCTGCTACTTCAATCCAACTTGGTGACTTGTTGGTGTCACTACGCTGTCACCATGCTGTGTCAGGCTTATGCCTGCATCGTGGGGCGGGGGATAGCACAGCAGTGCCAGCATGAGCAGTAGTGTCACCTGCAGGCGGTGATGGACCTTCATTGCACCTTGTTGGGTGCTTTCCTAACATGTGCCATTCACATGTGCCTTACCCATCTTGGTATGGGTCAGCACAATTGCCTTGAGGGTCACCACCAGGCTGTTGCCCAGAATTTGGCATAATGGTACAATTAGGCAGCCTCAGAGGCATCCATGCATGCTGCCCCATGCTGTTTCCTGTCCATTTCCGTGGTGTTTCCATCATTTTCTGAGGTTTCCAGGTTTTCACCCAGCCTTCCCTAGGCAGAGCCTTGGTCCCCTGCAAAAAATGCTCGAGTCTCCCATTGACTTCAATGGGGTTTGTTATTCAAAACGAGCACCCGAGCATCGGGAAAAATTCGATTCGAATAACGAGCATCCGAGCATTTTAGTGCTTGCTCATCTCTAGTTATAATGGCTTGTTTTGTCTAGGAAGCAATCATTAGCTAGAACAAAATGGCCAATATCCTATTAGTATACACAAAACCTGTCGTAATCACACAGCAGGACAAGTTACTTCACAACACTGTACTTCATCTCTCCTCATGAACTCCATTCCTAAAGAGATTCAGCTGAAGATCTTATCATCTGTATTTAGGATCATAATCTCTGGCAAGTAGGAGGGGAGGATGAGGCAGCTCTTTACCTCAGTGTTGTAAAGTAACTTGTCCTCCTCTGTGATTAGGACAGGTTTTGTGTGTACTAATAGGACAGCGGCCATTTTATTTCTCTTAATGATTGCTCTCTAGACAAAATAAGCCATTATAACTAATGAAAGGTATTTGGGAATATATTTATAAATAAGTAATATTTAAGTTTTTTCATTTCTTAGTTCCTGGAGAACCTCTTTAACTGTGGATTTTATGATGAAGCCACAATAAAGGATTCCAAGTTATTTTAAGCAGTGTCTGGAGAACCCTTTCCTTTGTGCTGCCATATTTCTGGTATTCCACAACCGTCCTTGCCCTGGACGCCCCAATAGAAGTTGGCCGCAACTTCTTTCTTTACATATAATCATATAGTTAGATAGTTGGTTTAAAACGATTGAGTCCACCAAGTTGATCCAGGGGGAGGCAAAAATGAGAGCCAATTCACCATAAAGTAATGCAAAAAAAAACTTCCTGATCTTTTCTGCCAATCAGACAGATCCCAGGACCAACATTGTATATAGTGTTTCATTCAGTTTCATCTAATTTCTACTTCTTTACATATTTAAAAGAGAATAACTGAAGTATACTTTATTATTAGTTATAATTAAAATAACATGCCAATACTAGGCCTCCCCTACTTGCATACTCCTTTAGTAAGAAATACACTGTAACAGCATTAATGCCAACCCCCAAAAAAACCTGATATACAGTACAATTTTAAGAAAAGATAATTGCATTTATACAACTTAAAGGGTAAAGCCTCATTCACACGTCAGTGTTTCACGGACGTGTGCTGAATGTGTTCTTAACGGACAGCACACGTCCCTATTCATTTGAATGTGTGTGTTCAGACATCAGTGTTTCATCACGGTTTGTGGTTCCATTTTTTTAGCACGGATGCATGTCCTATCTTGATCCGTGTTCCCGGATCCCTCACGCCCATTATAGTCAATGAGTCCGTGAAAACCACGTATCCCTCACGGATGTCATCCGTGTTGCATCAGTGTTTCATAGATCATTAAGAAGAGGTGCTTTGAAAATTATTTTTCAGCTGTTCAGTTTCAGCGAAACACGGATGCAACATGGACAGAAAAAAATGGACACACGGACCCAACACAGATCCTTCACGGACAGCTTCACGGATGCATCACTGACCACCTGCTCACGGATTTGAGTACGGACACGGACATGTGAATGAGGCTTAACTGTCATGTTTTCATTAAAAAATCTATTTTAACATATGTTACTGCTGCTGCAGCATTATGCATAATGCAAACTTTAGTTTTTTTCACATGCCACTGTTTTCCTTGAGTTTTTTCCCTTAGTTATGGCTGTTTTAACCTCTACAATATGAGGTTCTGCTCAAGATGGCTTCTCGGCTAAGTCCAAAACTGCCTTCCCTCACTTCCCATACACACTTGCTGTAGCCAGCAACGTCCTGCCAGCCATTCAGATTGGATTACTGAGAGATACTCCTCCTCAATCTGAAGCCTAAAGAATGTATGCAGTGTGAAGGACCTCAAATATGTAGAAGAGAACTGGCTCGCACATCCACATGCTATGCTTTGATCTCATCCCTACTTACTAAGCAGAAGACAGCGCTCCTTGGTGCATGTGTACTGCCTTACTGAGGCATTAGTGTACATTTTGATCAAAAGGCATAAGCTCACCACACCAAGGTTGCCTCTTCGAGTGGGACCTACTCTAAATTTTGGCACAGCGCAGCGCTGCCCGGTGACCACTGACACTGCGGTGCCGATCCAGTAGGCGGCAGGACCCAGCAGCCACGCAGCACCACTGCTGCCTGGCAATGCCAAACCCAGCACTGGGCCCCATCACCCACCAGCACAGCGACAATGGTCCCCGCACAGCACCGCACCATGTGAACAGTTGTCAAGAGCTCACCTTATCCACAGCTCTCAGGAACTCCAACTGAGAGCACGGTAGGTTCATTTAAACCCTTATGCAGAAATTTGCTAATTAAAAACACCTGAGTGGAATGGGAGCAGTGCGTACACCAGAAAACAAAAAAAGCAAAGTAATCTATAACATCAAATATGTAGAAGAGAACTTGCTCACACATCCACATGCTATGCTTTGATCTCATCCCTACTTACTGAGCAGAAGACAGCACTCCTTGGCGCTTGTGTACCGCCTTACTGAGGCATTAGTGTACATTTTGATCAAAAGGAATAGCCCACTCACCACGCCACGTTTGTCTCTTTGAGTGGGACCTAATCTAAATTTGGCGCGGTGCTGCACGGCGACCACCGTCACTGCGGCGCCGATCTGGCAATTGCAAACCAAGCACTGGGCCCCACCATCCACCAGCACAGCGACAATGGCCCCGCACAGCACCGCACCAGTTTTCAAAAGCTCACCTTATCCACAGCTCTCAGGAACTCCAACTGAGAGCACGGTAGGTTCATTTAAAACTGTAGGTTAAATGAATCTACCATGTTCTCAGTTGGAGTTCCTGAGAGCTTTAGATAAGGTGAGCTTTGACAACTGTTCACATGGAGCGGTGCTGTGTGGTGGCCATCGTCACTCTGCTGGTGGGTGGTGGGGCCCAGTGCTGGGTTTGGCATGGCCATGCAGCAGTGGTGCTGTGTGGCCGCTGGGTCCTGCCGCCTGCTGGATCGGCGCCGCAGTGTCTGTGGTCGCCGTGCAGCGGCGCGCCAAATTTAGAGTAGGTCCCACTCAAAGAGGCTACCTTGGCATGGTGAGTGGGCTTATGCCTTTTGATCAAAATGTACACTAATGCCTCAGTAAGGCGGTACACATGCGCCAAGTAGCGCTGTCTTCTGCTCAGTAAGCAGGGATGAGATCAAAGCATAGTGTATGGATGTGCGATACTGTTCTTTTCTCACATTTACATAGTGTGAAGGGCCACCCCTCTGTCTTCTGTTTTTACTAAAGGGAAGACAGACAAGCCATAACAACAGTCTTTTAAGGGACCAGTGGAAAGGGACAGTGGACATTAAATAAAGAAAAATATGACAGTTACACTTTAAATTTCTTGGTGTAAAATCCGAAGCCAAACTCATAACTGATTTGCCAAAATGCAAACCTTGAAGCTAAACAATATCACCTGGGCTTTTTTATACATATTTTTGACTGTTTTTGCTTAGATCAGTATAATACTATGTTGTTGATGAGCGGTATCTAAAATAAAATAAAAAACATTTAAACAAATAGAAAGCAATATGGTTAATATTAATATTACTTTCCAGCAAATGTGTGCCTGTTTCTAACAATTGCTTGCCTTACAGTTGTTTAAACAGTGGAATAATAAAATGCACAGAGAATTTTATGCTGGCTTGTCTGTTTTGACAAAAGCATTTACTTATCTAAGAATAGGCTTGGCACTTAAGTTTAGGTTAGGCAATTATTTTCTTACATAAGGTTAGGCACTACTTGTGCATTGGCTTTTGCAAATATCCAGGATACCAGATGTTGTAATAAAACTCAAAATTTATTCATCTAGGCATAAAAACAGACTGTTGCACTTTATTTAACTTATATTTGTATGTATTCCAACCAACCTGAAGGTATAGGCCTGTGTATATAGGTTGTGCTGGGGAGGAATGTCTACTGAGTAGGAAAGGTTTCATACAGTATGAATAATACAATGAAAAGGGTGTGTTGATATGTATATTATGTTAAGTAGGCAAACACAGTACTAAGGGAATAAAATGAGGATACCCAAGTGGAGGCTGCAGAGGATGCTAGTTTTGAAAATCACACCACAATGCTCTGCTTTATTTCAGAAGAGCAGACAAACCTATTTAAGCCATATATGGCTTTAAAACTATTTTAAAAATGTTAAAAATGTCCTAAAAATATTTTTTCTAATATAGTCTATTAACATATTTTGCTTTTTTACTAAATAAGTAGGGACCTGAACTTCAGCTCTCCTAGGAGCTTTAGTATCAGTACAGTTGTAAACTGCTGACGCGTCAGAGGTGTACGTGTGTACGGATTCCACTGAACTGGTGGAATGTGGCCATAGCAAGTCCTCTATAGATCACTGCTCCTGACTGTGCCCCCTGAATTTGCCTAAATCGTGGCACAGCACTTATGATTTAGCTGAGCAGAGCTGGCTGCTGCCAGAACCAGCTCTGCTCAGCTGAAAGCTCTCCTATAATGATGTGCTATTCAGAGCAGGAGCCCACTCTGCTCGGTGAAAAACTGACATAGCACATTAAGTGCTGTTTCAGGATTTAGCCAAGCTTGGGGGGCATAGGCAGGACCAGGAATTTTTGCATGCAGCTTTTGTTGCTAAAACATACAAATTTATCAAATGTCACATTGTTTGATAATTTTGATGTATCTTTATGTCTACCACTCATGTCCTGAGAAGTTACTCCACTTTCTACATCACCCTTTAATTGCATTACGGTTGTGCCATTTTTTGGTTTACTTTTAAAATGTTGTAAATTATACATGTAGACAACTTGTCACCACGAGATGCAATGTTATCAGCTGACAGCATTTTACTGAGCAGGAGCTAAGCATGTTGATGTTTAGTTTTGGGGAAAACCCGTAATTTATACATTTAAGTATCTGCTCATTCTGAACTTCCTGGTGCACAACTATCAGTTCCTGACAGTGCCTCACATTGGATAACAAATGAGGTGCAGGGATAGACACTTTGTCTAACTCTATACCAACTGTTGGTTGGCTTAGTTTGAAACAGAATGTTATGACATAATTGTGGTAACTGTTAGAGATGAGCGAATCTTCCAAGATTCGCTTCGGCGAATATTCGCAGAATTTTTAAAAAGATCCTTCTCGGATAAGATTCGATTCGGTTCAAGTTGCGTTAAAAAAATTTGTGTTCTGCAAACATTCCCGCGAATATGTACGCATGAGTGTTCAAAGTGCGTATGAAGCTTTAGTTTATTGTTGTTTAGGCCCACAAAAATATGAACATACAGTAAAAGTACTCTATTTAGGTGAATACCTACGCATTAGCGTACAAATTATTAGATGTGTCGTATTAGCATACAAATTATATTATGCGTACGTAGCATTAGGGTACAAAGATTTAAGAAGAATCTTCCGAAGCTAATCTGAAAAGATTCGGATTCACTTTCGGTGTAGAAAAAAATGAAGATTCATATTGAATCTATGAAGCGGCGAATAGATTCGCTCATCTCTAGTAACTGTTAATTTTAATTAAATATTTTTCCAAAGAAATTGAGAATATATATATACACATAGAAATGAAGTAGATCTCAGTTTGTTACTTGGCACAACTCATTATGATATCATCAATTTGAAATGATACAACTACTGTACAAATAACATTTTCTGTAGAACAGACATCCAGATTCTTACGTGTTTACTCATAAACCTAAATTAAACTACAGTTGCACCTCAGGGTAACATTATATTCCAGTAAGAGTCTGCCAATATCCAGTTAAATCTGCACTCTGCAGCTGTCCACTATGCCCTAAAGTCAAAAATGAATACTGGTGTGTAAAATTGGAAGTGTAGAAAACTGCTCAGTTTAGAACAAAATTAATAGATAAAGATAGCCTTAGCAAATTCCCACATCATAGTAAAGATAGCTTTGGGCTTTCATGTAAAACTTTAAGCTTTGAACAGCTGTACTTTGAAAATTGCTGCATGGCATTTGAAATTAACTTTGCAACGTGGTTCTTAGCCCATGAACAAATTTCTTTCTTTTCTGTGGGTGCATATTACATATTTAATGTTTCATTCTAAATAAAAGCCTTCTTTGCAATATTATGAAAGTGGAAGTGTCAGGTCTCTGGCCCCTCAGCGTGGCATCCCTTGCTCCTCGCTGGCCACGAGGGGCAGGGTGTCAACCCCAGGGTTCACATCCAGTAAGGGTTTGCGTTTCATGCGTACATGTCATTCTATGAGACGCACTACATGTCCTGGTATCGCTGGGAGACGGGACGCCGTCATTCCCAGCGCTGACGCTAGCCAGGGGTCCCGGGACCCCTGGCTGTTGCCAGAAAACCACTACCACTTTATTTCCTGAGTCAGGGAGGTGGTGGGAGGTTTTCTCATTTTCACCCACTCAGTCTTCACCTGAGCTTCCTTGGCCTGAGGGTGGAGATTGGGTGTGATGTCAGCAATGTCATGTGATCCCCGGAGGGCTATTTAAACTAGCTGTTTGCTCTCACACATTGCTGATTATTTCAGTTACTTTCAGTGCTGGAACTAAGCTATCTGGTGAGTGTTTCTCTTTGGTTATCTGCTTCAGCCTTGGTTCTGTGTTCTGCTGGTTCTCGTGTCCTGGTTTATGTTTTGACCTTGCTCTTGTCTCTAACCATTACACTGCATTTATCTCCCAGTACCCTCTGGTAGTTTTTGCCCAACCGTGGTCGGTGTGCCCAGCCACCAGCCGCCTCGCTACTGGCACCTGGGAAGGGCTCTGCATAAGCCCCCCTTCCTGCTGGAAGCGGGTGAAGAGTACCCCCGGCCCTCAAGGGTGTTCAGAGCGCGACGGCTTGCGCAAAGCGTGTCTGGTACGCCGCATTTGCTGACCACCAGTTCGGCTTTAGTTCCATAGCCTTACAGAATAATCAGCCCTCCTATGGATCCTGCAAAACAGCTAAGTGAACAGATGCATAATCTGCTAAGCATGTTTCAGGATCTAGCTATGACAGTGGGGAACCATACCCAGGTGTTAGCCCAGTTAACCTCAGCCACCCCAAGTATGCCCATATCTAATTCCGTGTTTGGGGGTGGGGCATCCGCTGAGCCTAAGGTTCCCCTACCTGATTTTTTTTCAGGGGATCGCAAGCAATTTTTTAATTTTCGTGAAAGTTGCAAATTGTATTTCCGACTTAGACCCACCTCCTCAGGTGATGAGCGGACTCGGGTGGGCCTAGTCATTTCCCTTCTCAGAGGGGACCCCCAGACTTGGGCCTTTACTCTTGCTGAGGATTCCCCTGCCCGTAATTCCATTGAGGAGTTTTTCAAGGCGCTGGGCCTCATTTACGATGAACCAGACAGAACCGCCATTGCTGAATCTAACCTTAGATCACTCCATCAGGGCGATCTCTTGGCAGAGGAGTATTGCTCCCAGTTCAGACGGTGGGCCATCGAGACCGGATGGAATGATGCGGCATTGCGAAGTGCGTTCCTGTGTGGGTTAACGGATTCCCTCAAGGACATGTTGGTGCACCACTCGCCACCACAAGATCTGGAGTCTGCCATGACCTTGGCTGTGCGTCTGGATAGGAGGCAACGTGAACGGTTGCACGATAAGTCCATCTCCAAGGGAATCTCACCTGGGACAAGGTTAACATCTCCTCCTACTGAGGAACCCATGCAGCTGGGAAAGACCTCATCGCCTGTTGTGAGGCCACGTTCCTGGCCCCAGAAACCATGCCTGCTCTGCGGATCAGCCAAGCATCGGGAGCGGAATTGTCCTCGTCTGGAGCATTCGGGAAACGACCGCGCCTAGTTGGAGCAGGGGCTCCCCAACTGGGCGCTCAGGTACCCCCATTTAAAAAATTATTTTTTCCAATTGTAATTGCTTACCAGGGAAGGGAGGTGAAGGGTCATGCTTTTGTTGACTGTGGAGCTGAGGTTAATTTCTTGGATCATGCCATAGCCCGGGATCTGGGAGTTCCCCTTAAAACCCTGAAATCTGGTATTAGTCTCACCACATTAGATGGCTCATTTCTTGACCAGAGTGTAGAGGCGGTCACTGACGAACCGGTCTCTTTACAGGTGGGGTGGCTTCACAAGGAAAAAATTAACCTCTGGGTTCTGCATGCCCTTCCTGCTTCTGTGGTATTAGGCCTGCCATGGCTCAGGCAGCATAATCCCTGTATTGATTGGGTTAATGGGGATGTCACCAGTTGGAGTAAGGAGTGTCAGAGTAAATGTATGCAGGAGATTACTCCAGTTGGTTGCTCTTCTACTCAGGTCCCCTGGTATATGAAGGAATTTCCAGAAGTATTCTCGGAGAGAGGAAGTTCTATATTACCACCGCACCGACCCTATGACTGCGAGATTCACTGGTTGCAGGGGCCCCTCTGCCAAAGGGCAGAATTTTTAATCTCTCAGAACCCGAGAGGGTGACCATGAGGGATTACGTCCGGGAGAATGTCGCTAAGGGCTTTATTCGTCCCTCCAAGTCTCCGGTTGGAGCTGGTTTCTTTTTTGTTTCCAAAAAGGATGGGGGATTAAGGCCGTGTATCGACTATCGAGAGCTCAACAAAATCACCATAAGAAACCAATATCCCCTTCCTCTCATCCCTGACTTATACAACCAGCTCCTGGGGCCAAGATCTTCACTAAGTTGGATCTTAAAGGGGCTTATAACCTTATCCGTATAAAGTCAGGTGATGAATGGAAGACGGCCTTTAATACACCTGAGGGACACTTCGAGTACTTGGTGATGCCGTTTGGGCTTTGTAATGCCCCGGCCGTGTTTCAAGCTTTTGTTAATGACATCTTTAGGGATGTGTTGGGACTCTTTGTCATCGTGTACATTGATGATATTTTGATCTTTTCCAAAGATATCCAGTCCCACAGGGACCATGTGCGCCTGGTCCTCAAGAGGCTTAGTGATAACTCCCTGTATGTCAATGCTCCTAAATGTTCCTTTGAGGTCGAAGAGATCGGGTTTCTTGGAGTTATTTTGTCATCCTCTGGTTTCCGTATGGACCCGGCCAAGGTGCAGGCCATACGAGATTGGGTCCAACCCGGAACCTTAAGGCCCTTCAAAGGTTCCTGGGTTTTGCCAATTTTTATAGGAGGTTTATTAAGGATTTCTCCAAGATTGTGAAGCCCCTTACGGACCTCACCCGCAAAGGGGCCGATGTATCTAGGTGGGGAGATGATGCTGTCTCCGCTTTTTTCAACCTCAAGAGGGCGTTTACGTCTGCCCCTGTCCTGGTTCAACCCGACCTGGACAGGCCATTTGTAGTAGAGGTAGATGCATCAGAGGTTGGAGTGGGGGCAGTGTTATCCCAGGGGTCCCCTTCTCTCACACACCTCCGACCTTGTGCCTTCTTCTCTAGGAAGTTCTCTAGTCCCGAGTTGAATTATGACATTGGCAACAGGGAGCTACTAGCCATCAAATTGGCTCTCGAGGAATGGAGACACTTCCTAGAAGGGGCCAGACATCCATTTGTGGTTCTTACCGACCATAAGAACCTGATATATCTGGAGAACGCTAAAAGGCTTAACCCCAGGCAGGCTAGGTGGGCCTTGTTTTTCTCGAGATTTAGGTTTACCATCTCATTTATTCCTGGCTCTAAAAACAGTCGAGCTGATGCGTTATCCAGGAGTCTGTGCCCTATCCAGCAAGAGGAGGCTAGTCCACCTCCTATTCTTCCCCAAGGGGTGGTGGTCGCCTCCACCAACGTCGACTGGGAGGTGATGAAATCGCAACACCTGGCCCCCACAGATACCCCTCAAGATAAACTATTTGTCCCAGTTCACCTGAGGCTCCGCATCATTCAGAGTTGCCATGACTCTGTCCTGGCTGGCCACCCAGGAATTAAAGGAACGTCTCATCTGATTAGGCGGGGGTTCTGGTGGCCTACTTTGAGACCGGATGTTGAGGCATTTGTCCGAGCCTGTGAGGTGTGCGCCAGGAGTAAGGTACCTCGGTCTTCTCAGCCCGGGAAGCTCCTCCCCCTTCCCATCCCAGACCGACCCTGGTCGCACATCTCGATGGACTTCATCACCGATCTCCCGGTCTCTGAGGGCAAAACCGTTATCTGGGTTATTGTGGATCGGTTCTCCCGTCAGTGTCATCTCATTCCCCTTCCCCGGTTGCCCTCATCCCGGGATATGGTCAACATTTTTATCAATAATGTTGTCAGGTTGCATGGGGTTCCTTGTAGCATTGTGTCTGACAGAGGTACCCAGTTCATTTCTAGGTTTTGGAAATCCTTCTGCGGGCGTATTGGGATGGAGTTGTCTTTCTCCTCTGCTTACCATCCGCAGTCAAATGGTCTCACGGAAAGAACCAACCAGTCGTTGGAGACCTACCTTAGGTGTTTTTGTTCAGACAACCAGCTTGAATGGGGCAGGTACCTACCTTTGGCTGAGTTTGCCCTTAATAATAGGCATCATGAGTCTCTGGGTACGTCCCCCTTTTACTGTAACTTGGGGTTCCACCCCAGGTCCCCAGCCTTTCTTAAAGGTTGTGACGATATCCCGGGGGTCACTGAGACTACCAATCGGCTAAAGGAGGTATGGACTGGTATTCGTCGGCACCTCCAAAAAGCAGTTGACCAGCAGAAGGTTGCTGCTGATAAACACCGATCTCAGGGGGAGGTTTTGAGAGTTGGAGACCTGGTGTGGGTTTCCACTAAGAATCTCAAGCTTAAGGTTCACTGTATTAAGCTTGCCCCCAGGTTTATCGGTCCATACCCTATTTTGGAGGTAATCAATCGAGTTGCATTTAGAGTTAAACTCCCTGGGAATTTAAGGATCCCTAACGTATTCCACAGATCCCTCCTTAAAAAGGCTCGGGAGCCTTTGATACCCCACACTCCACCTGGCCCTGTTATGGTCGATGGTCAGGAGGAGTATGAAGTTGAACAGATTGTTGATTCTCGGAGGGTTCAAAATTCTGTTCAATACCTGGTCCACTGGAAAGGGTACGGGCCAGAGGAGAGGTCATGGGTTCCTAAAAAGCGTATCCATGCAGATAAATTGATTGCGGAATTTCATTCCAGATTTCCGGTCAAACCGGGTGGTGAGAGCCCAGAGGTCTCTCCTCAAGGGAGGGGTACTGTCAGGTCTCTGGCCCCTCAGCGTGGCATCCCTTGCTCCTCGCTGGCCACGAGGGGCAGGGTGTCAACCCCAGGGTTCACATCCAGTAAGGGTTTGCGTTTCATGCGTACATGTCATTCTATGAGACGCACTACACGTCCTGGTATCGCTGGGAGACGGGACGCCGTCATTCCCAGCGCTGACGCTAGCCAGGGGTCCCGGGACGCCGGGGCTCCTAGCGTCAGCTGTTGCCAGAAAACCACTACCACTTTATTTCCTGAGTCAGGGAGGTGGTGGGAGGTTTTCTCATTTTCACCCACTCAGTCTTCACCTGAGCTTCCTTGGCCTGAGGGTGGAGATTGGGTGTGATGTCAGCAATGTCATGTGATCCCCGGAGGGCTATTTAAACTAGCTGTTTGCTCTCACACATTGCTGATTATTTCAGTTACTTTCAGTGCTGGAACTAAGCTATCTGGTGAGTGTTTCTCTTTGGTTATCTGCTTCAGCCTTGGTTCTGTGTTCTGCTGGTTCTCGTGTCCTGGTTTATGTTTTGACCTTGCTCTTGTCTCTAACCATTTCACTGCATTTATCTCCCAGTACCCTCTGGTAGTTTTTGCCCAACCGTGGTCGGTGTGCCCAGCCACCAGCCGCCTCGCTACTGGCACCTGGGAAGGGCTCTGCATAAGCCCCCCTTCCTGCTGGAAGCGGGTGAAGAGTACCCCGGCCCTCAAGGGTGTTCAGAGCGCGACGGCTTGCGCAAAGCGTGTCTGGTACGCCGCATTTGCTGACCACCAGTTCGGCTTTAGTTCCATAGCCTTACAGGAAGAAACATTTACTTTCTTGAAATGTCCATTTTATTGCTATTGAACAATGCAATATATTTTGGCAGACACTCCTATATTATCCATGAATTGCAATTTATTCATACAGAAAAAGGGCTCATGCACACGACTGTTGCATGATCCCCAAAACACGAATACCGGCCGTGTGCATTCCGTATTTTGACGAATGGAAGAACTGACCCCTAAGAACAGTCTTATCCCTTTCAGTAATGTAGACAATAATAGAATATCTTCTATTGTTTTTTTTTTTGAATGCCCATGCGGACATACAGATACTATATGCAACTATACTATAAAATAGAGATGAGCAAATTTCATGAAATTCCTTTTGTGTGCATTTCACCAAATCTGTCAAAAATTAGATTACGGATTAAATTGATTCTACCTAAATCAAATATGCTCCAATTTGACGAAAATTTGAGCAGATGAAGGCACTTATTGCTGGAGCGCTGGGAGCTGCAATTCTGTCACTCAGCTCCCCGCACTCTGTCTCTCCTACAATGAATGGTGAAGCAGGAAGTGTTTTCCCTGCTCCACCATTCATTCTGCAGTCACGGATCTTGCTGCTGGCCTTTGTGGGAGGAGCCTGAAGCTTGTGAATCTGCATAAGCTCCACTCACACAGTGCTGCAGAGTGAACTGTGTCTGTAGGGGAGAGAGGACTGTGAGCTTCAGGAACGGGACAAGGTAAGTGGTTACTGTGTTATTTTTTTATTTTATTTTTTTAACAGAGGGGGCACAGAGGGTATTTCTACTATGGAGGTAGAAATGGAGGGGGTACATGAGGTAGTTAGCAAATATATTTAGATCAAAATAATACGTATCTATCCACCATGGCGAGGTGACCGAATTATGGGAAACTATTCTATGATACCTCCCTCTATGTCATCTGGCCTCTTAACCCCTTCTACCCCGGAGGCTTTTTCGGTTATGCATTTTCGTTTTGTGCTCCCTGCCTTCAAACAGCCATAACTGTTTTATTTTTCTGTTCATATAGCTGTATGAGGGCTTATTTTTTGCGGGACAAGTTGTACTTTCCAACGCCACCGTTTAATATTGCATATGGTGTAGTGGGAAGCGGGAAAAAAATTCCAAATCGGTTGAAATTGCAAAACAAACGCTATTCCGCTACAGTTCTACGGGTTTCTTATTTACAACGTTCGATGTTCATTAAAACTGACCAGTTACTTTCATTCTACTGGTCAGTACGAATCTGGCGATACCTAATATGTATAGTTTTTCCTGCGTTTTGATAGTGATAAAATAATTATAAAGTTGGCCTTGACCCCTGTAACTTTTTGGTATTTATATGTACGGAGCTGTATGGGGGCTCATTTTTTGCAGGGCGATCTGAAGTTTTTAATGATACCATTCTGGGGTGTGTATGACTTTTTGATCACTTTTTATTTAATTTTTTTAGAAAAAAAAGCAACAAAAAAACAGGCGTTTTCGGTCACGGTGATACCCATGATGTCTATATTTATTGTTATTTAGGTATTTATTTTTTCATTATACGGAAAGGGGGGTGATTTGAACTTTTATATATTTTTTATTTTTTATATATTTTTTAACATTTTTTTTTATTTTTTTGTGATTATTTTAAAGCTCAAATATGAGCTAATATATTGTGTTTTTTTTTTCTTTATGAGCAATCAGGGATTTACTAGATGGAGATAAATCCAAGAATTGCTCATTTCTTATACTGGCCTGCCATCTAGTGGCCAGAATAAGAACTGCAGTTTGAAAACTGTAATCCTCACCAGCGAGGATTACAGTTTTTATATGGTGTACAGACACCCCGATTGTCCACTCGGGGCGTCTGTACACCACCCGGTAGCGTACGCTTCTGGGTTCAGACGCATCCTGATGCCGTGATCACGTGTGATCATGGCATCAGAAGGCCCAGGAAGACGCCGCCAATGGCGGTAAGTAGCGGCATGTCTTTGCTGTTAGAAACAGCAGAGACTTGCCGGCCATGACGCCCGCCGCACGGGCAAGGGGGCGTCATGTCCCCGCACCGCACCAGCGCCGTACATGTATGGCGCTGGTCGGGAAAGGGTTAATTCAGGGTAAACAGGTTTCAAATGTATACTGTGCCCGCTCCAGGCAGTATTTTCCTGCCTATTTATTTCCGCAGCAGCAGCCTTCCAGAACATAATGGTAGGCAGGCAGCAGCAGTGGCATGATATAGGCAACATCAACAGCAGCCGACCAGAACATGTTGGTTGGCAGGTAACAGCAATGGCATGATGGTGGCAGTGGAATGATGGAAGTAGCTGCAGCAGCCATAAGGAATATGATGGTAATCAGGCAACATGATTGTAGGTATGACGACAGGCAGGCAGATAGCAATAGTAACAAGACGGAGCACCATCAGTAAGGCCAAGAGAACATTCCTTGCCACATATAAATATGACTGACATGTGAGGACAGTCTCCCGGACATTGCCAGCACCTTGCACAAATCAGTGTATTTATTTAAAAAGTATTGCATGACTAGATTAATGACTTGCGCCATGCAGGGAGCATGTGTTATTTCCCGCAGGTTCAGGAAGGCCACAATGTCGTGGCCATTGTCGCTGACCACCTTTCTCAGTTGAATTTTGCAGGGTGACATCCAGCAGGATGTTTGCTGCTTGATTAGAGATGAGCGAATCTATTCGCCGCTTCGTAGATTCTTATTGAATCTTACAAATTTTCTCCTCCAAAGCGAATCCGGATTTTTTCGGATTCGCTTCGTATTATTTGTAAATTTTTGCACAATTTTAAACACTAACGATACGTACGATACGTACGATACGTTTGAAAACGTATGAAACATACGATACGTACGATACGTACGAAACGTACGATACGTACGATACGTTCGAAAACGTACGAAACATACGATATGTACGATACGTACGAAACGTACGAAACGTACGATACGTACGAAACGTATGATACGTACGATACGTACGAAACGTATGCATTCTTCGTGAGGCGGGAAAATGACGATATGCCCCTGCAAGAGCAGGAGAAAAGCAGCCCAGCCCACCGGGATCTAACTATTTGCACATATAGGGAGTTAAGATTCCTCCCTCAGTACTCCACCCACCTCTGAACCAGTTTAGACCAGTGCTGAACACTGATCAAGTAGCAAGCATGGCTAAAGAGCTGCATCCCAACTGAAACCAGATGGTCTTTGGGGATGAGTTCCCTGAACCACCGCCTGCTCCAGACATCAGGGTGACACACTTTGAAATCAAGAAAACCCCAGCTTCAGTGTCCTTGCTTTCCTTACTTCCTGCTAAGCTTGCTGTGCATCGTGAGGCGGTTCGTCGTAAGGTGGCTCATCGTGAGGCGGCTGTTGCGGCTGGTGCGGCGGAGGCGGCTGGAGCGTCCACTTCGTTGCCCAGGTGGAGATCAACAATACCTTCCATAAGGCAGAACCCGATTGTGCCAGCATCGGTGACGGCCCACGCGCAGACCCTCTGGGACTACAAAAATGCTCTGGAGGACTTGGTGATCCAGGTACTTGACCACCATAGGCCGGGAGATCCTACATTGGAATGCCGAAAGGGAACTTTCCAGTGGTTTTTGGTCGAGCGAGGCGCTGGCTTCCTGGCAGACGACGAGGACGAAAAGGAGTACTTTGTGGGCTGCAGGTCAGTGAAACGGCTGTACCTGCCCAACCTCGTCACAGACTGTACATGGGGGATCAGGTGGAGTACACACCCATGACATCCCTGAAAGGCCCCTTTGCTACCGGTGTTACCCTCCTTTCTAAGCCCCTGGTACCTACATCGGAACCAGAAGTGTGGCTAGATGAACCACCAGGTCCAGGACGCTAGCGCTGCCTTCAAAAGTCCCCAGATGGCATCCTCCGGGCTTCTTCCCTGGATGCAACCTTGCCGGAACCACTGGAGCCGGAAGTGCTTACCCTTGCTGTCCCAGAAGCGCAAGTGGCTGCAGCGCTCACCAGCGTGACCACCACCCGGATCCGGTCAAGTCCGACTTCCGGAAGAAGAGGGCAGTGGAGTCCCACCACGGCAGGGAGCTTGGCCTACAGGAGGCAGAAGCGTCCTCTGATGTCGTTTAGTAGCAGCTCAAGCGAGGAGGACTTCAGGTCTCTCATCTAAGGGACCCAACTACTGGCTGTCTCAAGGACACTGCAAGAAGACCTATGGGATCCACACCATGGACTGCACCTGACGGGTGAGAGCTAGTTGGCACTTTTTGTGTTTGTTTGTTTAGTTTGTATTGCCCCTGTTTGACTCTCACCCAGATGGACATGGCTGTCAGGACTCCCCCTATTCTGCAGAAAATTTCCAGTTGTGCCTAAGCACGCCTATTTTCCTTTCCTCCCCCCCTTCTCAGGTTATTTGGGAGCTCCCTTTGCAAAAAGGGTTCTCTATTTGCTGCTGTTCTCTATTATCCATGTGGATTACACATTACTTGTTTGGATTACAATATTACCTCATGTGGATTACAATTGAATTTTGGACTGTGTTCCAGAAAGTGTTTTATCATGCCAAGGAGCCACGAGGAGAGACTCAAACGTATATCTGAGCCTTTTATGCTTGCAAATGTGAAATTGATTGCACTAAAATGTTTGCATACTTATGTCTTTGCTGTATTTTAGCTACACTGTTTTTACTGGTTCAGCAACGTTCAAGCACTTTAGCCCATTGTGTGTATTCTTTTTCTGGTACTGCAATGTGTCCTATTATGCACTTATTGTACGGTGTTTTAGTAAATTATGCGCTTAGCTGGATAGCTAGCAGTGAGCACCTTACTTTTCTACCTCATATGGACTACCTCTAAAGACTGTATGCCGTGGCCTAGCCTTGTGCGTATGATGCATTCGCGAGTAAATAGTACACTAAGTAATCTTACACACTTTTGTACGCTAATGCTTACGTGTTGCGTACTTTTAACTACGCCGCTCTGTACGTTCGTAATTTGTGCAGGAATGTTCGCAAAACAACGATTGTTTTTTGAACGTAGATTCAACGGAATAAATTCGTATTAAGAACTAATCTTGTCAGAAATTCGTCGAACATTCGCCGAAGTGAATTTTGGATGATTTGCTCATCTCTACGCTTGATGTACACTCACCGGCCGCTTTATTAGGTACACCTGTCCAACTGCTCGTTAACACTTAATTTCTAATCAGCCAATCACATGGCGGCAACTCAGTGCATTTAGGCATGTAGACATGGTCAAGACAATCTCCTGCAGTTCAAACCGAGCATCAGTATGGGGAAGAAAGGTGATTTGAGTGCCTTTGAACGTGGCATGGTTGTTGGTGCCAGAAGGGCTGGTCTGAGTATTTCAGAAACTGCTGATCTACTGGGATTTTCACGCACAACCATCTCTAGGGTTTACAGAGAATGGTCCGAAAAAGAAAAAACATCCAGTGAGCGGCAGTTCTGTGGGCGGAAATGCCTTGTTGATGCCAGAGGTCAGAGGAGAATGGGCAGACTGGTTCGAGCTGATAGAAAGGCAACAGTGACTCAAATTGCCACCCGTTACAACCAAGGTAGGCAGAAGAGCATCTCTGAACGCACAGTACGTCGAACTTTGAGGCAGATGGGCTACAGCAGCAGAAGACCACACCGGGTGCCACTCCTTTCAGCTAAGAACAGGAAACTGAGGCTACAATTTGCACAAGCTCATCGAAATTGCACAGTAGAAGATTGGAAAAACGTTGCCTGGTCTGATGAGTCTCGATTTCTGCTGCGACATTCGGATGGTAGGGTCAGAATTTGGCCGTCAACAACATGAAAGCATGGATCCATCCTGCCTTGTATCAACGGTTCAAGCTGGTGGTGGTGGTGTCATGGTGTGGGGAATATTTTCTTGGCACTCTTTGGGCCCCTTGGTACCAATTGAGCATCGTTACAACGCCACAGCCTACCTGAGTATTGTTGCTGACCATGTCCATCCCTTTATGACCACAATGTACCCAACATCTGATGGCTACTTTCAGCAGGATAATGCGCCATGTCATAAAGCTGGAATCATCTCAGACTGGTTTCTTGAACATGTCAATGAGTTCACTGTACTCAAATGGCCTCCACAGTCACCAGATCTCAATCCAATAGAGCATCTTTGGGATGTGGTGGAACGGGAGATTCGCATCATGGATGTGCAGCCGACAAATCTGCGGCAACTGTGTGATGCCGTCATGTCAATATGGACCAAAATCTCTGAGGAATGCTTCCAGCACCTTGTTGAATCTATGCCACGAAGAATTGAGGCAGTTCTGAAGGCAAAAGGGGGTCCAACCCGTTACTAGCATGGTGTACCTAATAAAGTGGCCGGTGAGTGTATTTTAGCAACTGCTTGTCTTTTTGGGGATGGTAGCATTCATGGAGGAGGAGGTGGAGGATGTAGGAGGCAAGTAAATGTCTGGTGTGTGAGCCAGGTCAAAACAATCATGGGGGTGGGGAGTTGCTTGGGTGCTGCCTCACCACTGTTGCAGAAAACATGTACCATCCCTGCCCATAACATCTGCTCCAGGTGTCCACAGTGGCATGCTTCTTGCCACACAGCGACAAGGAATGTCCCACATTCTGCATCACGTGAGAGTACAAGGCAGAACTAAATGGTATGGCAGAGACTGCACCACCAGGAACTTGGCCAGGTTGGGGAACAGCCTGTAGACAATCTAATTTCTGGTGGAGAAAGGTTTTTTGAGGGCCAAACATTCCATTAGAGATGTGTCGCGATGGAGTGGACAAAAGTAGAAGGAGTCTTAGCAGAGCCTTAGATGATGATGAGAAGGACACTATATTGCTTGGGGGTGTGTATTGGCAGCCACAAAGAGTACCAGGTGAAGGAGGACAGACTTCTTCTGTTTGGGAATGCTGACCAATTATATTTTTCCAAAGGATCCGGTGTTGCCGCCTCATGGGTTGCAATAGAGCTCTGGTACCTATGTTTGTGTTTGAACAACTTAAATTTTTCCTGCCAGCCTTGTGGAGAAAAAACGCCATATGACAGTTGCTCGCACAGAGCGAGTGAAGGCTGAGCTTGGTCCAGGTCTGGCACGTTTTGCATCTGTTACCACAGTATTAGCGGCATCACTAGTTCCTGAGCTGACCACAATATAAGCATATCTGGCCCTGTCAGCATCTTTGAGAGGTTTTGGCCCAACATTTCCTCCATTGCCACCGCGGCTACAAACCTACTTCTTTTCAACCTCCATTTCAGCACCTCAATCAGGCTGCCAGGCCCTGCTCAACACACAATCATCATCGGAGTCCTCTTCTTCCCTGAAACTTTTATCAAGCTATAATATATCATGGTGGGTTCCTTAGCCCCCGTTCACTGTTCCCTGCTCTGTTTTTCCACAGCTGCCTCTATTGCTGCCCCCACTGTAATTCTGCCATGACTGACAGGAGGAGTGAGCCACACAATCCACAATCTCATCCTCTTTCTCCTCAATGATAATGTTGTGTCTTTACAAAGCCAGGGACACCTCTGACATACTACTATAATACTACTTCTCGCTGGATAGCTGGTGCTGCTACTACCCACATACAGTGCCTTGCGAAAGTATTCGGCCCCCGAATGGGCTGAATAATTTTGCACGCCCCACTTTTTAGTTTTATTATTACAAAAAAGTTTAAATGATCCAATAAATTTCGTTCCACTTCACAATTGTGACCCACTTGTTGTTGATTCTTCACCAAAAATTTAAAATGTTATATCTTTTTGTTTGTAGCCTGAAACGTGGCAAACGTTTGAAAAGTTCCAGGGGGCCGAATTCGTTCGCAAGGCACTGTACATTCCAGCTTTGGTATAACAAGGCCTGGCCCTGGGTCTTTTGTTTGGAACCCCTCCATATTTCTTACATTTTTGGGCCTAATGTACACAGACAAAATATAGAACGGTTTGAAAGTCTGTTTTGGGAATCATGCTGTATCTGCCCCACTAACAGATTAGATCCTAATGTGGGTTTAAATATGCAGTTTCAGAAAAAGCTTCCTCTAGTTTAAAATACAAATTGTCCACCTATTATGTGATTATTTCACCCCCCCCCACACACACACACACACACACACCAACACTTGAACTATCTGGACATGCCTTGACACGGATTTCGGGCTAGTAGTTTTACTCAGAGAATTAAAACATTACCCTCTGTATTGTAAGACACACATATATTGCTATTTTTTTCAAACCCCGAATAAAAAAAATGAATAAAAATGTAAACTGTCTTAAAATGCCCTAACACAGATTACAGCATATTATTTCACATTTAACCCGCTACTCTCTGTATTGTAAGAAGTATATTTTCCGAAGCACCTCTCCATCGCCCAAAACAAATCTTGACACGAATACTGGACTAGTAGTTCACGTTTTGTAAGACACATATATAAAACTAATTTTCCAAACCCCTCCAAATAAAATTAATAAATGAATTTGAACTGTCTGCAGATGACCTGACACAGATTTTGGCCTAGTATTTCACATTATCAATCAGAGATTTAAACTACTACCCGTTGTATCATAAGTAGAGATGAGCAAAGTTTTGAAAATTTTGATTTGTCAACTTCGCCGAAGTTAGCCAAGAAATTTGATTTGTTCTGAAATAAGTTGTCACAAATTGATATAAATCAGGTATTCCCAGGCCACTCTGCCTTAGGGTACGGTCATACAGAGTGGCCATGCTACGGGTGGGTTGCAGCCATGCTGTGGTGAAGAACCATGCGGCCAATTAGCCCACAGCTACCTTTCATTTTATAATGAAGGCCGCACTGTATAATCCTTCTTCATTGTTAATGGCCATGCAACACCCTCAAACAGGGGCTGTTGCTGTTCTTGCCTTCAATCTCCTGCAGGTTATTTGACAGAAAACACTAAATATTAATCAGTTCTGGCATACCATTTCTCCAACCCCAGCGCCCTCTTGCCCTACAGGTGGGAGACCTTCTTCTGCCATCTGCTTTTCCTCCTTTTCCACATCATCTAATATCAATGAGCAGCATTTTTCCAGCATCTCCTCTCTCTGTATCTTGCTGACTTTTCTAGGACATGGAGACTTTGAAGGATGATTTTGAAGAAGGAAAGCCAGCAAAAGATGAGGAAGGTCATCATTTAGACTTGGCCCCCCTAAGGGGTTCAGATTGGATGGTGTTGGTTGGCACCAGGGACGGTTTTAGCCAAAATCTGGTCCTGAGCAAAATCAAAAGTGGGGCCCTAAATCTTTTAATAATGTAATGCAGATTTACACCCCGTAAGTTCTTCGCACAGTTCTTCACCCTCATGGCTCCAGAATATTCCACATGCCCCCTCCCCTCACAGCAATGAGTTCCTCTCACTCACGGAGTGTTAAAAACTGGAAGAGTGGGATTCCTCTTTAGGTGCACTTATCCCCAGCGGAGATTGGGGAAAGCATCCTGTTCTAAAAATGAGCCACGGCCTGTACTAGGCTTCCAGGCTCATTGTTAGTATTTCCCAGTTCAGGCCACTAGATGGCAGCACTGAAGTGTTAGATAGTGATTTCTATACAGACTAATGGAGCAATTTACATCTGATGATTGTAAGTTGTGGTATACTTGGAGGACTTAACAATAAGTAAAAAAAAAAAAAAGTTTTGAAAATATAAAAAAAAACTTAAAAATTAAAATCACCCCCATTCCCCAAAATGAAAAGAAACAAAAAAAGCATTATAAGTAGAGATGAGCGAGCACTAAAATGCTCGGGTGCTCGTTATTCGAGTCGAACTTTTCCCGATGCTCGGGTGCTCGTTTCGATTAACGAACCCCATTGAAGTCAATGGGAGACTCGAGCATTTTTGCAGGGGACCAAGGCTCTGCCTAGGGAAGGCTGGGTGAAAACCTGGAAACCTCAGAAAATGATGGAAACACCACGGAAATGAACAGGAAACTGCAGGGGCAGCATGCATGGATGCCTCTGAGGCTGCCATTACCCCAAATTCTCAGGCAACAGCCTGGTGGCTACCCTCATGGCAATTGTGCTCACCCAGACCAAGAAAGGCGAGGCAAACACCCATCACATGTTAGGGAAGCACCCAACTAGGTGCAACGAAGGTCCATCACCGCCTGCAGGTGACACCACTGCTCATGCTGGCACTGCAGCTGACATCAAGTTTGGTATCTGTGCTTATCAGTTGCTGTGGCTGTTGGTGGTAAAGTGGTGAGCATAGCTGCTTCCCAAGCAGTTGACCCGGGTTCGATCCCTGTCTATCGCAGGAGGCAATTAAAAGAAGAACAAAAAAAAACATCAGTACAATATCTAATACGTCCTCTATCCGGGTAAATTGTTTGGAGAGAGGGCCTGTAGGTGGGGGGCAGG
This sequence comes from Rhinella marina, assembly GCA_900303285.1. Lineage (NCBI taxonomy): Eukaryota > Metazoa > Chordata > Amphibia > Anura > Bufonidae > Rhinella > Rhinella marina. The sequence goes on along the minus strand of ONZH01022809.1, from coordinate 5,134 downwards.
CTGGGGGGAAGGAGGTTCCGCTGGAAGAGCCAGAGGAGTGCCCCCTGGGCTAGCATGTGTGGTGGTGATAACAGCCGGATTTAGTTAGAATGACGACGCAGGACCCCAACTTAAAAATTTAGCATCAACCGGTACCGTCGTAAATTATGAGATTGATCAAGTGTGGTATGTCTTCTATGTATACTACTCGGTTTAATACCGTATATGGCAGCTATCCGGAAAAATAGTTTGGAGAGAGAGAAAGATAGGACAAAGACGTAAATTGTTTGGAGAGAGGGCCTGTAGGTGGGGTGGCAGGCTGGGGGGAAGGAGGTTGAGCTGGAAGAGCTAGAGGAGTGCCCCCTGGGCTAGCGTGTGTGGTGGTGACAACAGCCAGATGTAGTTAGAATGACGACACAGGACCCCAACTTAAAAATTTAGCATCAACCAGTACAATTGTCAATTATGAGCTCGATCAAGTGTGGCATGACTTTTTAGATGGAGATTGCATGTGGTCACGTACTCCCTGGAACCCCATAGTCACTCCTTCTCTGATGTGCTAGCCCAGAACATTCTCTGCCCCAATTCGCAAGACCTTTTGCACTCTCCGTGTGCTGACAGTGGGGATTTACCAGTGTTGTCTGAGGAGGTGGTGGACAATGGCGAGACACAGGTGTCGGGGGGTGAGGTAGTTGTATGGGAAGCAAGTTACAGTGGGGACTCCTTGGGGGGACTTTCTCATGATAGGACAGATAGATTCAACTTGGGTGGATCAGGCACAGGAACAGATCCATTTTTTTTTTTTTTTTTGTTTATTTAACTTTTATTTAGCTCAAATAACCACAGAGATATTTATTCGCTATCTTCACTGCGCAGTCTGGCATTGGGGTTCGTCACTTTGATGGCGAGCTGTGCCGCTCTCTCCACAATGGTCTTTAGGTTCGTAGATGGAGACGTTGTGGGCGATTTCTTTACAGAAGGACTTGTTGCTCATCAACAGAACCTCGAGCTCCTTGACATTGTGGACCAGGAATTTGCGGAACCCTGTGGGCAGCATGTGTTTGGTCTTTTATAGGGATGAGCGAACTTTTGAAAAGTTCGGTTCGGTTCGGCGAATTTTCTTGAAGTTCGGATTCGTACGAACCGAACCTAAAACGAACCTTGCTATAACGGCTGAATAATTGCTGCAACAATAATGGGAGTCTGGTAGGGTATAGTTTCGTTTACTTGCAGTTGCTATTCCAATGAAAAAAGTAGAAAAAATTAAAGTCTTAAACGAATCTGGTTCGTTACGGTTCTGTTCGCTCGTCCGAACGAACGTTCGGACGAACGAAAATAATAACCCATCTCGGCCATTCTCCTCCCAAAAGGGTGGTTTGACACGAGGGTCACACCAGGATACAAGGGATTGTAGGAGTAATAAATAATCCCTTGTATCCTGGTCTATTCTGTGAAAACGGTACAGTTTTGATGTGCCGTTTTTATTTTAACCAGATTCGTCTTAAAAGTTCTTAAACGAATCTGGTTCGTTACGGTTCTGTTCGCTCGTCCGAACGAACGTTCGGACGAACGAAAATAATAACCCATCTCGGCCATTCTCCTCCCAAAAGGGTGGTTTGACACGAGGGTCACACCAGGATACAAGGGATTGTAGGAGTAATAAATAATCCCTTGTATCCTGGTCTATTCTGTTGAAAAAGTAAACTTTATTTATTTACGAACCTGATTCATACGAACTTTACGAAAGTTCGGTTCGGGGACGAACCGAACGTTCGGTAAAGTTCGTAACGAATCTGGTTCGTTACGGTTCGGTTCGCTCATCCCTAGTCTTTTAGTTGCTACCAAATCCAATATTGGGCAATATAGATACGCAGGTAATATTATTTTTCACACCTATCCCAAAAATAAAATTTACGCAGTTTGCGCAAATAAAACTGGAAACTGGAACTGGAGAGAGGGCCTGTAGGTGGACCTCCGGAAAAATTGTTTGGAGAGAGGGCCTGTAGGTTGTCCTGCGGAAAAATTGTTTGGAGAGAGGGCCTGTAGGTGGACCTCCGGAAAAATTGTTTGGAGAGAGGGCCTGTAGGTGGACCTCCGGAAAAATTGTTTGGAGAGAGGGCCTGTAGGTGGACCTGCGGAAAAATTGATTGGAGAGAGGGCCTGTAGGTGGACCTGCGGAAAAATTGTTTGGAGAGAGGGCCTGTAGGTGGACCTCCGGAAAAATTGTTTGTAGAGAGGGCCTGTAGGTGGACCTCCGGAAAAATTGTTTGGAGAAAGGGCCTGTAGGTGGACCTCCGGAAAAATTGTTTGGAGAGAGGGCCTGTAGGTGGACCTCTGGAAAAATTGTTTGAATAGAGGGCCTGTAGGGGGCCCTCCTGAAAAATTGTGGTAAAAGAGTGCCAGTTGGACCTCTGAAAAATGGCGTTTTTTTGGTCAGCGTTAGGCAAAGACGATATGGAGGAGGAGTAGGAGTAGGAGGAGTAGAGAAGAGGAATCGGATACATAAGTAATGATAAATTTTAGCTGCTTTCCCCCGGAGGAGATTTGAATTCCGGTGAAATCCAGGCTTTGTTCATTTTAATAAGCGCCAGCATGTCAGCGCTGTTAGTTGACAGGCGTGTACGCTTATCGGTGATGACGCCACCAGCTGCACTGAATACCCGCTCTGACAGTGCCAGTTCAGGCCACGTGTCCAGCTTTGAAACCCAGTAGTTGTATGGAGCACAGTGATCGCTACGGACGTTGGTATGGTCAGCTAGGTACTCCCTCACCATCTTTCTGTGCAGTTCCCCCCTACTCTGCCCAGACTGGGGACAGGTGACAGTGTCTTGCTTGGGTGACATATAACTGGCAAAGGCCTTGGAGAGCGTTCCCCTGCCAGTGCTGGACAAGCTGCCTGCTCGCCTCCTCTCCCCCGCTACTTGGCCCACAGAACCATGCCCTCTGCCGCTAGCAGCGTCAGATGGGAAGAATTGTTTCAGCTTGTGCACCAGGGCCTGTTGATATCTATTCACTCTCATACTCCTTTCCTCTGCATGGATGAGAGTGGAAAGGTTCTGCTTGTACCGTGGGTCCAGGAGAGTGAACACCCAGTAATCGGTGTTTGAAAAAATTCTTCTAACGCGAGGGTCACGGGATAGGCAGCCTAACATGAAGTCTGCCATGTGCGCCAGAGTCCCAACACGCAAGAATTCCCTCTCCTCACTGGCCTGACTCTCCATTTCCTCCTCCTCCTCCTCCAAGTCCTCCTCTTCAGCCCATGCACGCTCAAGAGTTAAGAACTGAGCACTGGTACCCTCTACTGTCTCGCCGACATTCTCCTCCTCTTCCTCCTCATCCTCATCCCCCTCCTCCGATACGCGCTGAGAAACAGAATGGAGGGTGCTCTGGCTATCAAGTGACGTATCTTCCTCCACCATCTCTTGTGACAAGCGCAAAGCATCCGACTTGATGCTGAGCAGTGAGTTTTTCAACATGGTGAGGCTGATAATGGTGGCATCGCCGCTGACCATTTGTGTTGACTCCTCAAAGTTGCTCAACACCTGGCAGATATCAGACATCCACGTCCACTCCTCATTGTAGACTTGAGGAATCCGAGAGACCTGACTACCAGTTCTGGTGGAAGTTGACATCTGGCAGTCTACAATCGCTCTGCGCTGCTGGTAAACTCTGGATAACATGTTTAATGTCGAATTCCATCTTATGGGCACGTCGCACAACAGTCAGTGAGCGGGCAGTTGTAGGCGGCGCTGCGCTGCCCTGAGAGTGGCAGCATCTGTGGTGGACTTGCGGAAATGCGCACAGATGTGGCGCACCTTGGTGAGCAAATCAGACAGATTGGGGTAAGTCTTGAGAAACCGCTGAACTATGAGTTTGAACACGTGTGCCAGGCATGGCACATGTGTCAGTCTGCCGAGTTGCAGAGCCGCCACCAGGTTATGCCCGTTGTCACACACAACCATGCCTGGCTTGAGGTTCAGCGGTGCCAGCCACACATCGGTCTGCGCCGTGATGCCCTGTAACAGCTCTTGGGCGGTGTGCCTTTTGTCACCTAAGCTCAGCAGTTTGAGCACCGCCTGCTGGCGCTTATCCACGGTACTGCTGCTGCGCCTAGAGCTACCGACTAAAGGCGCTGTGCCCACGGATGGTAATTCGGTGGAGGAGGAGGAGGAGGGGTCGGAGGAGGAGGAGGCATAGTACGTCTGAGAGACCGTGACCGAGCTAGGCCCCGCAATCCTCGGTGTGGGCAGTACATGAGCGGCCCCAGGGTCATTCTCGGTCCCAGCCTCCACCAAGTTAACCCAATGTGCCGTCAGTGTGTTATAGTGTCCCTGCCCGGCAGCACTTGTCCACATGTCCGTGGTTAGGTGGACCTTCTCAGAAACAGCGTTGGTCAGGGCACGGATGATGTTCTGTGACACGTGCTGGTGTAAGGCTGGGACGGCACATCGGGAAAAATAGTGGCGGCTGGGGACCGAATACCGAGGGGCAGCCACCGCCATGAGATTGCGAAAGGCCTCGGTCTCTACCAGCCTATAGGGCAGCATCTCCAGGCTAAGCAATTTGGAGATGTGGACGTTGAGGGCTTGGGCATGTGGGTGGGTGGAACTGGATTTCCTCTTGCGCTCCAGCGTCTGCTGTAAAGACTGCTGAACGCTGCGCTGGGACACATTGGTGGACACTGTGGAGGATCGTGGAGGCGAAGGTGTGGTTTTCCGGCAGGAGGCGCTCGTGCCGGGGTCCTGGGCAGGGGGTTGACTAGCAGAGGCAGCGAGTGTTGCAGGGGGTTGACTAGCAGAGGCAGCGAGTGACACAGGGGAAGGAGCAGTGGTGTGACCAGCAGGAGGTGGCGAACGGCCTTGGTTCCATTGAGTGGGGTGTTTAGCACTCATATGCCTGCGCATGCTGGTGGTGGTTAGGCTAGTAGTGGTGGCACCCCTGCTGATCCTGGTGTGGCACAGGTTGCACACCACAGTCCGTCGGTCATCCTCACTTTCTTTAAAGAACCTCCAGACTTGCGAACATCTAGGCCTCGCCACGGGAGCTGCACTACGTGAAAAAGTTGCTGCTGATGGCACCAGCTCTGGCCCTGCTTCTCCCTCTGGCCACACCACTGCCTCTTACAACCTGTTCTGGTGCAGCACTCGCCTCCGCC
>ONZH01022808.1:0-45067 GCA_900303285.1 Rhinella marina | reverse complement strand
CTGAGGAATACTGATGTGTTCTCGCGAAATTACATGGGCGTACTTCTCTAGTCAGCACGACATTGTCACTGAGCAAGGGTACGGGTACACTTAAAGCCATACAGGGTACCAGAAGCTCGTAGACAGGCCATTTCAGAAGAAGTAAAAAAAATGTTGGAGCTGGGGGTTATTGAGGAGTCAAATAGTGAATGGTCAAGTCCCATAGTCCTGATACCCAAACCAGATGGCACACTACGGTTCTGTAACGACTTCCGGAAATTAAATGAGGTGTCAAAGTTTGACGCCTATCCAATGCCAAGGGTGGATGAGTTGATAGAGAGATTGGGACATGCGAGATTTTTCTCTACACTAGATCTGACGAAAAGGGTATTGGCAGGTACCGCTCACTGACCGTGCTAAAGAGAAGACTGCATTTGTCACCCTGAGGGTTTGTTTCCAATTATGTCTGCCTTCCCTTTGGACTACATGGGGCTCCTGCCACGTTTCAGGAGATTAATGGATGTCATCCTTAAGCCCCATCGCAGGTATGCTTCTGCTTATTTAGATGACGTCATCATTTTAGTGAAGACTGGGAAAGTCACCTACCAAAGGTGCAAGCAGTAATAGACTCCCTCAGGGCTGCAGGTTTGACTGCAAACCCAAAAAAATGTGCGTTGGGTCTGGAGGAGGCGCGTTATTCTAGGGTACATAATAGGAAGAGGTGTCATCAAGCCCCAGGTCAACAAAGTAGAAGCCATCCAAAATTGGCCAAGGCCAGTGACCAAAAGCAGGTGAGAGCTTTTCTGGGTATTGTGGGCTATTACCGCAGATTTATCCCTAACTTCGCCACTATAGCAGCGCCCTTGACAGATCTGACCAAGGGAAGTAGGTCTGTCATGATTAAATGGAGTGAAGAGGCTGAGGGGGCATTCCAAAGACTGAAATTAGTCCTCTGTAGAGAGCCAGTACTCGTCACTCCTGATTTCACTAAGACCTTTGTGGTACAAACCCGATGCTTCTGACGTAGGGCTAGGGGCAGTACTTTCCAAGAGGTGGGGGGTGAGGGCACCCAGTCACCTATCTTAGCAGGAAGCTTACACCCCCAGAAAGGAACTACAGCATTGTGGAACGTGAATGTTTGGCGATAAAATGGGCCCTAGAAGCGCTGAAGTATTACCTGCTAGGTCGGCACTTCAGGCTAGTGACCGACACTCCCCTCTCACCTGGATGAGCCAGGCTAAAGAGAGAAATGCAAGGGTCACGAGGTGGTTCCTTACGTTGCAAAACTTTAAATTTACTGTAGAACACAGGGCTGGTAAATTACAAGGGAACGCAGATGCGCTATCAAGGACACACTGTTTAATGGCTAAAAGTGTTCGCCCCCACAGGTTCGAACAAAGGGGGAGGGTATGTGAGACACTGAAGGGGTTAATCCTGGATGGCCGGTATATTTGTTTGTGCCTGAAGCAAAGGCTGTATTATCACTTATTTTGAGCTTGTGAATAAACGCAGGCCAAGCCTGCATTTGGACTTCATCTGTGTCTGGGAATCTGACTGCTGTTCACACCGCAAACCCGCACCCTACCGAGCTAACTTCCCCACACCACTTATAAAATGTGTTCAAAGTACTGCCCATTGTGTTGGATTGTCAATGCAACCCTCTTTTCCCACTCTTCACACACTGATAGTAACACCGCAGAAGAAGCTGGAAGCACAGGCTTCCAGTATCCGTAGTTTCAGGTGCTGCACATCTCGTATCTTCACAGCATAGACAATTGCCTTCAGATAACCCCAAAGATAAAAGTCTAAGGGGGTCAGATCGGGAGCCATTGGGGGCCATTCAACTGCTACATGATGATGTGTTTCCCTGTTTATGCACTGAAGCTGGCACTTTCCCTGAGTTTTCCCAGCAAGATGGTGCACCATCACATTATGGGTGTCAGGTCCGAGCATTCCTGGAAAGTGGATTGGTCGTTGTGGGCCAGTTGAATGGCCCCCAAGGTCTCCCGATCTGACGACTTTTATCTTTGGGGTCATCTGAAGGCAATTGTCTATGCTGTGAAGATACGAGATGTGCAGCACCTGAAACTACGGATACTTGAAGCCTGTGCTAGCATTTCTTCTGCGGTGTTGCTATCAGTGTGTGAAGAGTGGGAGAAGAGGGTTGCATCCAACACAATGGGCAGCACTTTGAACACATTTTATAACTGGTCAGAAACTTGTAAATAACTCATGAAAGAATAAAGTTACAACCAAGCACACCATTGTTTTTCTTGTGAAATTCTCAATAAGTTTGATGTGTCACATGACCCTCTTCCCATTGAAAAAACTAAAGTTGGATCCAAAATGGCCGACTTCAAAATAGCCGCCATGGTCATCACCCATCTTGAAACGTTTTCTCCCTCCCATATACTAATGTGCCACAAACAGGAATTTAATATCACCAAGGATTCCCATTGTAGTTAGGTGTATCCATATAAATGGCCCACCCTGTAGAGGGAGTTCCAGTCTTTGTTAGGCAGCTTAAATGTTGTCTGTCGCATCAAGCCGATGGGGTAAGTGTTTTGTCAGCGCTTGGCTGCTGCAACAGTTGAGTGTGAGCTTAGGGAGGATTTGGCAGTTTGGGCATCCTTTTTGGAGTTATATAATGGATCGTCTTTATGGATGAAGCAGGTAGTGGAATCTGTTGACTTTGATCTCTTTTCAGAAATGGCGGGAGTTGGTGGTGTGCTAAGCCTTGGTCAGTAGTTGAAAAGAACAAGGGTTGGTGGTCAAGAACTTGGCACTTCTTGAACTGTTTCCTTTTGTGATGTAGTTGCCATCTGGGAAGACTGGTTCATGAGCAGAAAACTTTGTTTTCATTGTAACAACTTAGGGGTGCCGTTCCAATTAATCACGTAGTTTGTTGCATGAGTTAGTGAATTGGTGCCTGCAAGTCATTGTTTATTGGTTGTAGGTAAATCAAGTGAATGTGGGTGCGGTCTGAGTGCAGAATTTTTTTTGTGCCTTGGAGAACCTTCTTTGGTCTGGGATTGAAATGTTGAGGATATACACTACAAACATTTATTTGGAATATTATCTATTGTTATATGGTTATGGTTTTATTTTTATGATAAAATAGCTGTTGTGGCCAATTAAATCTATACCTATTAATCTATATCTATTACCTATTACTCTATATCTATTATTTAAATCAAGGGGGTCATTTACGATGAGAAGTGCTCCACTTTTTGGCATACCTTTATCGCAGATTTGGTCACAAAGGGCATTTTGCGTCTGAATCTACGACTTTTCCCCGCTCATGCAACTTTTCTGAAGTGCTGGAAAAAGGGGTGGGGAAGGGGGTGGGCTGGCATGGTCAGTCTCATTTATCATGAAGGTTTTGGATGCTGTACAGATTAGACCATCCTTACATCCCCGACCAGCCATTTTAACTTTCGATGCCAAGAAAGCCCTCAATAATGAAAAATGGCTCTGGCTCAATAAAGTACTATGGGCTTTCAAGGACATTTTAGAAGGCATCTTTCTATCTTATACTCTTCTCCGCAAGCCAGTATCTTTCTCTTGACAAAAAAGGACCCATCAGGGATGTTCCCTGACCCCCTTATATTTAAACTTGGTCCTGGAACCTCCCTCAAAAGCCATCTTATTAGCTGAAGAAATAAAGGGCATAAATACTGGGACAGCAGAAGTGTGTCATGCTTTATTCGCTGACAATATATTATTTTTCCTAACGATCTAAAACTTGTTTTTTTCCTACTTGATTATTTTGGAATACCTTCTCTAGTTTCAATCAACATAAATTTGAGATACTAGACTTAGCCTCAAACATATCCCCCAGAGCCTGGGAAAATCTAGATATTCATATTACTGTCACAAGAACCTCTATTAGATATCTGGCTATTTTGATTGGTACAGTAGGTCACTTGCACTAAATATCTTAACCCCTTGAATCTACATCCAGAAAGTGCAGAACCATCTGTAGAATTAAAAGGGTCCCATCCCTGACTGACTTCTGGAACTCGGTAGAAAGCAGGTATTACACATTCCAGGAATTTAGAACTAAATTTGGAGTCAGTGAATCCTCCTTTCTTAGGGCTCATTCACATCACCGTTAGGGATTCCGTTCTAACTTTCCGTTATAACATTGTTATAACGGAAAATAACGGAATCCCTAGGACGGAAATCAAAACGGACACCTTTAAGAGGCATTCCGTTTTGATCCGTCATAATAGAAGCCTATGGGAAAGCATAACGGATCCGTCTGGTTGCCGTTATGCTGGACGGAAACCAAAGTCCTGTCGACAGAACTTTGGTTTCCGTTCAGCATAACAGAATGACTGCTCAGCAAAACTTCAGCACAATGACTCCCTCATCAGACCAGAGGAAGGTGGGACCACCCTGGTGGCTCCCTATAGAGATATACGACATCTTACATCACCGTTTAGCTTTCCGTCCTTCTGTTCCGTCAGAAGAAGAGAGAGAAAAAAACTGGATCCTGTAAAAAAGCGGATCCTGTTGCATCAGTTATGCGGATCCGTTTTTTTACAGGATCCAGTAAAAAACGGATCCTTTTGCATCAGTTGTCATCTGTTTGAGCCATTTCCGTCTGAGATCCGTTTTTTTACATGGAAACAAAAGTACTGCATGCAGGACTATTTTCCCCGTCTAAAAAATGGATCTCAGAATGAAATGGCTCAAACGGATGACAACTGATGCAACAGGATCCGTTTTTTTACTAGATCTTGTTTTTTTTTTTTTTTTTTCCTCTCTCTCTTCTTCTGACGGATCAGAAGAACGGAAAGCTAAACGGTGATGTGAATGCACCCTAAGAAGGTGGTCTCATCAATGTCAAAAAATTGGATGAAAGGAGATGCCGGGGATCAGCTTGCCAGAGGATGTATGTTATGCCATTGTAAATGAGGTCTGGTGCAAAACACAGTTTCGCATTATACAAAGGGCAATAAATGAATTTTATAAATGGAGACTCAGAAAATACATCAAGATGCCTCAAATGCAACCTGGAAAATACAGACCTCTATCATGGTCTCTTCACATGCACAGCAATGTTTGGGAGCAGACATGCAAGCTGGTATGCGAAAAGCTGAAAATAGATATCCCTAGTACACCTTAAAAGGTAATGTTTCAGACAACCTCAGACGCTAGCCATTTCCCAAAGATTGCATATTTACTTCTACTAACTGCAAAAAGGTGCCTATAGGGCAGATGGCTAAAACTGGACTGTCCCACAACCTCAGTTGAAATGCTGCTTATTTTTAGAACTGGTAGAACGACGAAAAACAACACTCACGACAACAGTCTTTGGGAAATGGCAATCCTTCATTAATGCATTCCTTTCCGATGAGGAAATAAAAGTGGTGACACCTTTCCACACCTCCTCCTGGTATTGTAAGGCAGGCCCCTTTCACACAAGCAAGTTTTCCGTGTTGGTGCAAAGCATGACGTGAACCGCATAGCACCTGCACTTAATCCTGACCCATCCATTTCAGTGGGTCTGTGCACATGAACATTGTTTTTCATGCATCATTTCTGTGTTGCGTGAGAATCACAGTATGTTCTATATTGTCAGGCAGCGCTGGCCCCACTGAAGTGAATGGGGCTTCAATGCAGGGCCAGTTTTAGACAAAGTGTGGCCCTGGGCAAAACTGAAAGTGGGGCCCCAAATCCTGAAATATTGGACTAGGCACAGACAGCGGTTGCAACCACTGTAGCTGATTGTAGACTGCCACATTATATCTCTTTAGCCTTTCCACTGTAAGCTGCTGATCCTGCAGCCTCTTTTGGGTATGTTCACAGTATTTTCTGTGCTTAAAAAATCTAATAAAGAATCTACATCAGGTTTTTTGGGATGTGTTTTTTTTCTGATGCATTTTATAACGTAGCTTTGGTGTGGATTTTCATCAATGCTCATTTTCAAAGGGAATTCAGGACATAGAACCCACATGAAGAATGGTCAGGGCACTTTTTTTCATGGTGCAGTTTATAAAACCCCAAGCTGAAGAAAGGGTTGTCCCATCCGGGCCCCTGAAGTGAAGGGAGAGCACAATGTGCATGCATGGTCATCCTCCATTATGCTATGTGTTCTGAAAATAGCCGATCACTGGCAATTCCATAGCAGTGAATGGAGATAATGCTGCGCATGCACACTGTTATGGGGGTTCTGTGGAGGACACTGTTATGGGGGATCTTTGGATGACACTGTTATGGGGGATCTGTGGGTGACACACTGGTATAGGGGATCTGTGGGTGACACACTGGTATGGGGGAGTCTGTGGAGGACACACTGTTATGGGGGATCTGTGGATGACAAACTGTTATGGGGGATCTATGAATGACAAACTGTTATGGGGGATCTGTGGATGGCACTGTTATGGGGGATCTGTGAATGACACACAGTTAAGGGGGATCTGTGAATGACACACAGTTATGGGGGATCTGTGGATGACACTGTTATGGCGGATCTGTGAATGACACTGTTATGGGGGGATCTGTGGAGGACACTGTTATGAGGGATCTGTGGAGGACACTGTTATGGGGGATCTGTGGATGACAAACTGTTATGGGGGATCTGTGGATGGCACTGTTATGGGGGGATCTATGGAGGGCACTGTTATGGGGGGGATCTGTGGAGGACACTGTTATGGGGGATATGTGGATGACACTGTTATGGGGATCTGTGGATGATACTGTTTACTGTTATGGGAGCACTGTGGGTCACACACTGTAATGGGGGATCTGTGGATGACACACTGTTATGGGGGATCTGTGAAGGACACTGTTATGGAGGATCTGTGGGTGACACACTGTTATGGGAGATCTGTGAATGACACTGTTATAGGGGATCTGTGGGTGACACACTGTTAGGGGGGAATCTGTGGAGGACACAATGTTATGTGTGATCTGTGCAGGACACACTGTTATGGGGGGATCTGTGGAGGACACTGTTATGGAGGGATTTGTGGAGGACACACTGTTATGGGGATCTGTGGAGGACACCCTGTTATGGGGGATCTGTGGAGGACACCCTGTTATGGGGGATCTGTGGAGGACACCCTGTTATGGGGGATCTGTGGAGGACACTCTGTTATGGGGGATCTGTGGAGGACACACTGATATGGGGGATCTGTGGAGGACACACTGATATGGGGGATCTGTGGAGGACACACTGTTATGGGGGATCTGTGGAGAGCACATTGTTATGGGGGATCTGTGGAGGACACACTGTTATGGCGATCTATGGATGACGCTGTTATGGGGGATGTCACTGTGATACGGCCACAATGTGTGACATAGTTTTACAGATGCCTTTATTAGCAGCCCTGGTATGCTCCCCCCCAAGTACAGAAAGAAAAAAAGACACTGCTAATTTGGGCCTCAGGTTCTTAATCTATACTCTAATACCTCGCCCCCCCCCCACCCAATTAACAATGCAGAACACCTAAACAATGCTGTCTTCAATAGTTTAACTAGAGCCCTCTATGGCCCAGACAGCCTGCAGTAATTGAATGCAGAACGGCCACGTCACAAACACGCCATCACGAAGGACACCCACACAGGGGGGCGCAGGATGCTCACACTGGGGGCGCAGGACGCTCACACTGGGGGCGCAGGACGCTCACACTGGGGGCGCAGGACGCTCACACTGGGGGAGCAGGATGCTCACACTGGGGGCGCAGGACGCTCACACTGGGGCGCAGGACGCCTTACAGTGGGGGTGCAGAACGCTCACACTGGGGGGCGCAGGTCGCTCACACTGGCCCCCACAAACACGCCATGTCACAAACACGCCGTCACAAAGGACGCCCACACTGGGGGCCCAGGACGCTCACAGTGGGGGCGCAGGGCTCTCACAGTGGGAGCGCAGGGCTCTCACAGTGGGGGCGCAGGGCTCTCACAGTGGGGGCGCAGGGCTCTCACAGTGGGGGCGCAGGACGCTCACACAGGGGGCCCAGGACGCTCACACAGGGGGCCCAGGACGCACACACAGGGGGGCCCAGGACGCACACACAGGGGGCCCAGGACGCTCACACAGGGGACTCAGGACGCTCACAGGTCCATCAGTAGTTGGGGGCAGTGCAGGGCTGTTGCAATGAAGGTGTGACCCCCCCAGCAGCCCTGCACCCTCCTCCTCCACAAACACTGCTGCATGATGGACTTACCGCTAGAAATGGAACAGTCAGGGTGCTTTCATTAGAGAGGGTCCTGGGAGCAGCCAGCAGTCCAGGAGCTGAGGTCAGAGTCAGCAGAAGGCCCAGTCATCCCAGTCTGGTTTGGGCCTTGCATCAACCTGGAGCAGTGCAGGATTCTAATACACTGCAGTTGCCGAGGTCTGGTGAGACGTCGGGGGAAACTGTGCCAGGTGGACAGCGGAGCGCTGCAGTATGTAAGAGAGCCAGGAAGGGGGCAGGGGGAGGAAAAAAGGCTCCCACTTAACTTTCAGATAGCAAGGGGCCCCATTTGGAGAGGGGGCTCTGGGCAATTGCCCAGTTTGCCCCCCCCCCCCAACGCCAGCCCTGCTTCAATGTAAAATGCATTCCATCCGGATGTAACCTGGATGAAATGCATTTTCACTGATGGTTGCTAAGAGATATTGTTTCTAATTCTCCAGCTTTTTTTCACATGTGAAAAACACATCAAAACTGATTCCACCCGAGCGGAAAAAAACTGAAACACTGAATGCAATTGCAGACAAAACTGACTGAACTTGCTTGTTAAATTGTGTGAGTTTCACTGAATGCATCCTGAGAGAATCTGTAACGCTTGTGTGAAAGGGGCCTTAGTAATACAGTACTACTCGATTTTGAAAAATAAAGGGCTATCTTCTGAACACGACCACATATCTGAAGAGGCCTGCGTCTCTTTCTCTCTTCCTTTATCGCCCTACATAACATAATGATAAGACCGCTCAGGGAACTGGGGAACATAGTGGTCGATTCACACTGCATCCTGTCACCTCTGCTAGAAAGGGAGGGGGAAGGGGGTTTATAAAAGAGTGGTCCTTTTTCTTGCAGATATGTTCTATTCTACATAATTTCCGTAAACATGGTGAACTTTTTTAAGCATGCATTAATTAATAATACCAAAAAAAAGATCATCCCCAATATCATATTTACTTTGTAACTCACAAAATGTACATATTTGACATTATATGCTATTATCTGTGACTTACAGTGCCTTGCAAAAGTATTCGGCCCCCTGGAACTTTTCAACCTTTTGCACATTTCAGGCTTCAAACAAAAAGATATAACATTTTACATTTTTGGTGAAGAATCAACAAGTGGGTCACAATTGTGAAGTGGAACGAAATTTATTGGATCATTTAAACTTTTTTTGTAATAATAAAACTGAAAAGTGGGGCGTGCAAAATTATTATGCCCCCTTGCATTAATACTTTGTTGTGCCACCTTTTAATGCGATTACAGCTACAAGTCGCTTGGGGTATGTCTCTATCAGTTTTGCACATCTAGAGACTGAAATTCTTGCCCATTCTTCCTTGCAAAACAGCTCAAGCTCTTTGAGGTTGGATGGAGAGCGTTTGTGAACAGCAGTTTTCAGCTCTTTCCACATATTCTCAATTGGATTCAGGTCTGGACTTTGACTTGGCCATTCTAAGACCTGGATACGTTTATTTTTGAACCATTCCATTGTAGATTTTGCTTTATGTTTGGGAACATTGTCTTGTTGGAAGATACATCTCAGTCCTAGTCTCAGTTCTTTTGCAGACTCCAACAGGTTTTCATCCAGAATGGTCCTGTATTTGGCTCCATCCATCTTCCCATCAATTTTAACCATCTTCCCTGTCCCTGCTGATGAAAAGCAGGCTCAAACCATGATGCTGCCACCACCATGTTTGACAGTGGGAATGGTGTGTTCAGGGTGATGAGCTGTGTTGCTTTTACGCCAAACATATCGTTTTGCATTGTTTCAAAAAAGTTCGATTTTGGTTTCATCTGACCAGAGCACCTTCTTCCATGTTTGGTGTGTCTCCCAGGTGGCTTGTGGCAAACTGTAAACAAGACTTTTTATGGATATCTTTGAAATGGCTTTCTTGCCACTCTTCCATAAAGGCCAGATTTGTGAAGTGTTGGACTGATTGTTGTCCTACGGACAGACTCTCCCACCTCAACTGTAGATCTCTGCAGTTCATCCAGAGTGATCATGGGCCTCTTGGCTGCATCTCTGATCAGTCTTCTCCTTGTTTGAGATGAGTTTAGAGGGATGGCCAGGTTTTGGTAGATTTGCAGTGGTCTGATACTCCTTCCATTTCAATATGATCACTTGCACAGTGCTCCTTGGGATGTTTAAAGCTTGGGAAATCTTTTGGTATCCAAATCCAGCTTTAAACTTCTCCACAACAGTATCACGGACCTGCCTGGTGTGTTCCTTGGTCTTCATGATGCTCTCTGTGCTTTAACACCTTGCCGACCTAGGACGAGAATGCTCATCCTAATATGGCGTTACTTAACGCCCTAGGACGAGCATTCTCGTCCTAGGGTTAAGGTGCTGCTGCTGCCCCGCTGCCGCAATCTGCAGCAGGGGCTCGGCTGATACTAACAGCCAGGCCTCTGCTGTATCCGCCAGCACAGGTGATTACACCGATGCCAGCGGATTAACCCCTTGTATGCCGCAGCATACAAGGCAATTGTGGCAGCTTTTTAAAGCCATCGGGTCCCCGTGAGGCGGTGGGGGGGCCCGATGGTTGAGATGGAAGCCCCGATGCCTTGCCCAGAGGCATCAGGACTCCCATCTACGGAAGCCCAGGAGACCCAGCCACAGCGCTGGGTCTCCTAGGCAACGGTCAGCGTCTCACAGTGTGAGACGCTGACAGTTGAATGCAGCACAATACAGATGTATTGTGCTGCATTCAATCAGGGATCAGACCCTGAAATGTTAAAGTCCCTTACTGGGACATAAGTGAAATGTTAAAAAAAAAGTTAAATGAAAGTGTTTTAACAGAAAAAAATAAAAAAATAATAATAAAGTTTCAATAAACTTCCCCATAAAGAAACACATAAAAATAGAAAAAAATATATATACATATTAGGTATCGCCACGTCCGTAAAAACCTGCTTTATTAAAATATCACATGATCAAGCCCGCCCGATCAACACCATAAAAAATAAAAAATAAAAACTGTCTAAAAAAAGTCATTTTTTTGTCACATTTCATCACAAAAATGTAATACCATGCGATCAAAAAAGCGTATACCCCCCAAAAAAGTACCAATCTAACCGTCATCTCATCCCGCAAAAAATGAGCCCCTACCCGAGACAATCGCCCAAAAAATAAAAAAACTACAGCTCTCTGACTATGGAGACACTGAAACATGATTTTTTTGTTTCAAAAATGATATTATTGTAATTGTAGTAGTGTAAAACTTAAAAAAATAAAAATAAGTATACATGTTAGGTATCACCACGTCCGTAAAAACCTGCTCTACAAAAATATAGCATGAACTCTCCTCTCAGGTGAACACTGTAAAAAATAAAAAATAAAAACTGTCTAAAAAAGGCATTTTTTGTCACATTTCATCACAAAAAATGTAATACCAAGCGATCAAAAAAGCGTATGCCCCCAATAGTACCAATCTAATCATCATCTCATCCCGCAAAAAATGAGCCCCTACCTGAAACAATCGCCCAAAAAATAAAAAAATTACAGCTCTCTGACTATGGAGACACTAAAATGTGATTTTTTTTTTGTGCTTCAAAAATATTGTGTAAAACTTAAATAAATTAAAAAAAGTATACATATTAGATATTGCCGCATCCGTAACGACCTGCTCTATAGAAATATCACACGATCTAACCTGTCAGATGAATGTTGTAAATAACAAAAAATAAAAACAATGCCAAAACTGCTAGTTTTTGTTACCTTGCCTCACAAAAAGTGTAATATAGAGCTACCAAAAATCATATGTACCCTAAAATAGCACTAACAAAACTGCCAACTTATCCCGTAGTTTCCAAAATGGGGTCAGTTTTTTGGAGTTTCCTACTCTAGGGGTGCATCAAATGTGACATGGCAACTTAAACTTTTTCCAGTGAAATCTGCCCTGGCGTTCCTTTCCTTCTGCGCCCTGCCGTGTGCCTGTACAGCAGTTTACTATGACAAATGGGGCATTTCTGTAAACTACAGAATCAGGGTAATAATTACTGAGTTTTGTTTGGCAGTTAACCCTTGCTTTATTCTCAGAATAAAATGATTCATATGGAAAATCTGCCAAAAAAGTGGCAGGTGTTAAACAGAACCCTGAGACTATCACAGAGCAGGTGCATTTATACGGAGACTTGATTACACACAGGTGGATTCTGTTTATCTTCATCAGTCATTTAGGACAACATTGGATCATTCAGAGATCCTCAATGAACTTCTGGAGTGAGTTTTCTGAACTGAAAGTAAATGGGCCGAATAATTTTGCACGCCCCACTTTTCAGTTTTATTATTACAAAAAAAGTTTAAATGATCCAATAAATTTAGTTCCACTTCATAATTGTGACCCACCTGTTGTTGATTCTTCACCAAAAATTTAAAAAGTTATATCTTTTTGTTTGAAGCCTGAAATGTGGCAAAAGGTTGAAAAGTTCCAGGGGGCCGAATACTTTCGCAAGGCACTGTATATCTAATTCCAAATCTTTTACAAAACCACATGACAGGTACTTTTAGCATGGGTTCACAGACTGAAAAAAAACATTTTAAAACCGGTACCTCGGAACTGAAGCCGAGTTCAGATCCAAGTTTTAAAAATGTTTTCAGTTTAAAAATCAAATACCGAAGTTAAGACTTCGGGAATAACTAACTTCACCTCGTCGGAAGCAGTTAATTTAATTGCTGTATGGCGACTGATCTCTGTGCAGCATTAAACCAAAGTTTTGAGTGAAGCGACTTCAGATCTAGGATCCGAAGCTCACTTCGCTCATCCCTAATGATTAGCATGGAGCTGCTAACTCTGTAGTTGTTGCTAGGATACATGTTCCCTCAGCACTCATAGACAGCCCAGCTGTGCCCCCAGTAATATGTCCATATTGTGTCCCCCTGTAATATGCCCACATTTTCACCCCCAGTAATGTTGCGCCCCCAGTAATATGTTGTGCCCCACAGAAAGCTAACAAAAAATAAACACAACACACTTACCTTCTTCCTAGCAGCAGCAGGACATCAGCTGGGCTAGTCTGGAGGGGACAGAGCCAAGGCTGACTGACGGCCCCGCCCCCCGCCCAGACCAGAAGTATGGAGAGTGGCAGGGGGGACGGGAAGGATGATGGATGAAGTAGTGAGCCAACGCTGTCTTTCTGCTTCATCACAATACAGGCAACTGTCTCTGCGTCTTTTGGATGCAGGGACAGCTGCCAGAAACCGGGACATACCTCCCCGTACCGGGACAGCCACTGCAATCTAGGACTGTCCCGCTAGATTCGGGACGGTTGGGAGGTATGTCATAAACAGCCACTGGTAGGCTTTGTGACCACAGACTATGAATATATCAGGTGGCAATTGATAAGCACTACTTCTATAATGTCTCAACATGGATACACATCCACTAACCTTAAAGGGGTTCTCCGGGAATTAAGAAAATGAAAATATTTTAACATTACTTAATGATAAATAAATTCCCAAATACCTTTCATTAGTTATAATGGCTTGTTGCCTACGGAGAAATCACTATCAGAAATAAAATGGCCGCCGTCCTATTAGTATACACGAAACCTGTCCTAATTACACAGGAGGACGAGTTACTTCACAACACTGAGCTAAAGAGCTGCCTCGTCCTCCTCTCTGCTCTGTGGGAATGGAAATGATGAGGAGACATGAAGTACAGAGAGGAGGGTGGGGATAATGAGCAGAAGTGCTTGTATGCAGTCTCCATTAGCACAGCTCCATATCACCACAGTCTGTCCTGTCCGTCCTCTGTATTTCATGTCTCCTCTGAACTAATTTCCCCAGAGATTCAGCTGAAGATCTTATTAAACTGTATTCAGGATCATAATCTCTGCCAAGTAGGAGAGGAGGATGAGGCAGCTCTTCAGCTCAGTGTTGTGAAGTAACTTGTCCTCCTGTGTGATTAGGACATGTTCTATGTTTCCCCTGATGATTGCTCCCCAGACAAAACAAGCCAAAATAAATAATGAAAGGTATTTGGGAAAATATTTATTATAAAGTAATATTTAAGTATTTTCATTTTCTTAATTCCTGGAGAACTCATTTAAGGTCTTAATATACAAATAGTCGAGAGTCACAAATATCACTACAATAATTCCTATTTTCCCCAGGGTCTGGGATCTCTCCAGTATCCCCTTATATCTGTCATCATAGAATTCTCTCTTCTTGTAGTATTCACTTCCAACCATGGGGTTTGGACCCACCCCTACTATTGGAATAGAAACAAGGGCCTTCACCCACTTATTCACTTCATATGATGTTAAATTCCAGCAGTCTGGTGTCATTTAAAGGGTTGTCTCACTTTATGAAATGGCATTCATCATGTAGACAAAGTTAAGACAAGGCATGTATTGCAATTTGAGATTGTAGATGTGATGCGCACTCTCTACACTTGGTTGCTATGGGAATTTTAAACAAGATGAATATTTTGTGAGTATCCCTGTACTTGGATAATTGTACAATATAATACCTTGGTATAAAATCACAGTAGATGTATTCCAAGTTAATGTAACATTTAATGAGTAACAATTAAAAAAAACCTAAAAATCAAAATCATACCCCAGCGCTGGTTAAAACATAAATATAAAGAGTCTATCACGTGGATAATGTGCAAATTGCAAAATATCACTGTGTAGATTGCCATATACGTCAATCAATCACTTGTGGATATAGCAATGTGCAAATAATCGCAGCGTGCAAATGATAGCAATGTGCATTTATAGCAAGTTGTGCCAATATAATCACTTGTAGCAGTGTGCAAATAATTGCAATGTACAAATAATAGCAATGTAGGAAATACACAGAAGTTTCCAGGTATTCTAAGATAGCGCCTGTAATAGCACCCAATTTAGGTGACAAACTGTGTATTGCGTGTGTGCAAACATACAAACATAGAGGACCCACAGTGCATAACTATATGAAGAATTGCTGAGTGCAATACACAGTTTGTCACCTAAATTGGGTGCTATTACAGGCGCTATCTTAGAATACCTGTAAACTTCTGTGTATTTCCTACATTGCTATTATTTGTACATTGCAATTATTTGCACACTGCTACAAGTGATTATATTGGCACAACTTGCTATAAATGCACATTGCTATCATTTGCACACTGCGATTATTTGCACATTATTATTATATCGTACAATTATCCAAGTACAGGGATACTCACAAAATATTCATCTTGTTTAAAATTCCCATAGCAACCAAGTGTAGAGAGTGCGCATTACATCTACTATCTCATACTTATTCAGTTTTCTACAGCTTAGGGTATAGCTGGTGATACGCAGCACCTCTTATCCATTCATTGTTGGTTGGTGAGCCACTAATATCTCTACTCTACATGTATTGCAATTTATTGTGATTGTACATATTGCCTCCTTTACTGGCTTGATTAATTTTTCAGTCACATTATGCATTGCTTGTATCAAGGGGTTACAGCCAGGGGCAGGCTGGGCCGGGGGGCAGGGGGGCATATGCCACTAGGGCCGGCCGGCCGGTCTATAAGCTGCAAAGTCCAGCAAGAATGATTGGCAGTGCAACTATATCTGTTCAGCAGTGCCAGCACAGCACTCAGAACTGCACCTGCTGCCTGCGCCGCTTGTGATAACCAACACCACTCAATCACACTCACTGCAGCCGTATAGGGCAGGATCAGGATGCTTACATTTAGGACAATGTACTCGGACACCCATCCTGTTAAGACTCCGCCCCCTAGTGACATCAGTGCCGGGTCACATGATAAACACACTGACCCGCGCGCTGCTAGTGCCGCCGTTAGGGAGACCTGGGAGAGAGTGAACCGCATGCCTTGGAGACTGGAGTGCTTTACTGTGAACACTCGCCCAGCCAGTAAGTTTGGTGCCAATAATGGACTTCTGCTTGGACACTACAGTCATATAAAATAAGAAAAATAATAGGCAATTTGGAGGTGGAGTGCAGAGAAAATAAGAGTGGAGAGAATATAATATAGTAATGTGCAGCCAGCAGGTGAGGGTCTGGTGAAGCATATGGCAGCAAAAGAAGGCTGCACAATACTGCATAGCTGAGAAGGCTATGTGCATTATACTATATATATATTTAAAAAAAGTGCCACATAATTAAAGGAGTTGTATCATCTCAAACAATGGGGGTCACCTTTGGGACCCGTCACCCGCACCCATCTCATAAACGGAGCCTTGAAAGTCATGGAGGGAGCACCGCACTTGCGTGGCCACCGCACACATTCATTTCTATGGGACTGACGTAAAAAGCCAAGCCAGCGCTCAGCTATTTTCGGCAGCCCATTAAAATGAATGGAGGGCGGCCGCATATGCCCTGTGCGCCCTCCATGACTTTCAAGACTGCGTTGACAAGATAGGTGCGGGTGGGATCCACACCTATCAGACAATGGGGGCATATCTAGCGATAAGCCCCCTTTGTTTAAGATGATACCACCCCTTTAAGATCAGCCCCTCCAATACAGTCCCATGTAAATAAAAATTCTCAGTCCCCTTCTGTCAGCTCTTCTAACATACAGTCCCATGTAAATAACATCAGCCCCTCCAACATGCTGTCCCAGAAGCAAAGTGTACATGAAATTTTCTAATCTAATGTACAGATTTCTGGTACTGTAATACGCTGCGTTTTTTCCGCATGAGAATCTATAATTAAAAAATGGACAGGCTACCTGCACACGACGGTGAAAAAAAATATCCCAACGCATAGAGGCACTGAACATAAAGGGGGCACATATGAGACACACTAAACATAAAGGGGGCACATGTAAGAGGCACTGTACATAAAGGAGGCACATATAAGAGGCACTATACATAAAGGGGGCATATATAAGAGGCACTATACATAAAGGAGGCACATAGACGAGGCACTATACATAAAGGGGGCATATATGAGAGGCACTATACATAAAGGAGGCACATATAATAGGCACTGTACATAAAGGGGGCACATATAATAGGCACTGAAAATAAAGGGGGCACATAGAAGAGGCACTATAAAGGAGGCACATATAAGAGGCACTATACATAAAGGAGGCACATAGAAGAGGCACTATACATAAAGGAGGCACATATAAGAGGCACTATACATAAAGGAGGCACATATAAGAGGCACTATACATAAAGGGGCACATATAAGAGGCACTATACATAAAGGGGGCACATATAAGAGGCACTATACATAAAGGAGGCACATAGAAGAGGCACTATACATAAAGGAGGCACATAGAAGAGGCACTATACATAAAGGAGGCACATAGAAGAGGCACTATACATAAAGGGGCACATAGAAGAGGCACTATACATAAAGGGGGCACATAGAAAAGACACTATACATAAAATGGGCACATATAAGAGGCACTATACATAAAGGGGACACATAGAAGAGACACTATACATAAAGGGGGCACATATAAGAGGCACTATACATAAAGGGGGCACATATAAGAAGCATTATACATAAAAGGGGCACTTATAAGAAGCATTATACAAAAAGGAGGCACTTATAAGAGGCACTATACATAAAGGGGGCACATAGAAGAGGCACTATACATAAAGGGGCACATAGAAGAGGCACTATACATAAAGGGGGCACATATAAGAAGCATTATACATAAAGGGGGCACTTATAAGAGGTACTGTACATAAAGGGGGCACATGTAAGAGACACTATACATAAAGGGGGCACATATAAGAGGCACTATACATAAAGGGGGCACATATAAGAGGCACTATACATAAAGGGGGCACATATAAGAGGCACTATACACAAAGGGGGCACATATAAGAGGCACTATACATAAAGGCGGCACATAGAAGAGGCACTATAAATATAGGAGGCACATATAAGAGGCACTATACATAAAGGGGGCACATATAAGAGGCACTATACATAAAGGGGGCACATATAAGAGGCACTGTACATAAAGGAGGCACATATAATAGGCACTGTACATAAAGGGGGCACATATAAGAGGCACTATACATAAAGGGGCACATATAAGAGGCACTATACATAAAGGGGCACATATAAGAGGCACTATACATAAAGGGGGCACATATAAGAGGCACTATACATAAAGGGGGCACATATAAGAGGCACTATACATAAAGGGGGCACATAGAAGAGGCACTATACATAAAGGGGGCACATAGAAGAGGCACTATACATAAAGGGGGCACATAGAAGAGGCACTATACATAAAGGGGGCACATAGAAGAGGCACTATACATAAAGGGGGCACATAGAAAAGACACTATACATAAAGGAGGCACATATAAGAGGCACTATACATAAAGGGGGCACATAGAAGAGGCACTATACATAAAGGGGGCACATAGAAGAGGCACTATACATAAAGGGGGCACATATAAGAGGCACTATACATAAAGGGGGCATATATAAGAGGCACTATACATAAAGGGGACACATAGAAGAGGCACTATACATACAGGGGGCACATATAAGAGGCACTATACATAAAGGGGGCACATATAAGAGGCACTATACACAAAGGGGGCACATCTAAGAGGCACTATACATAAAGGGGGCACATAGAAGAGGCATTATAAATAAAGGAGGCACATATAAGAGGCACTATACATAAAGGGGGCACATATAAGAGGCACCGTACATAAAGGGGGCACATAGAAAAGACACTATACATAAAGGGGGCACCTATCAGAGGCACCGTACATAAAGGGGGCACATAGAAGAGGCACTATACATAAAGGGGGCACATATAAGAGGCACTATACATAAAGGGGGCACATATAAGAGGCACCGTACATAAAGGGGGCACATAGAAAAGACACTATACATAAAGGGGGCACCTATCAGAGGCACTATACATAAAGGGGACACATAGAAGAGGCACTATACATAAAGGAGGCACATAAAAGAGGCACTATACATAAAGGGGGCACATAATAAGCACTGTACATAAAGGGGGCACATGTAATAGGCACTATACATAAAGGTGCTGTATTTATGCAGTGCATATGGTTCTGGTGCTGTATTTATGTAGTGATCTTGGTTCTTGCTCTGTATTTGTGTGTTAAACGTGCATCTTATGCTATACTTTGATCTAATACTATCCATTCGCACCTGTGTTCGGGCCACTGTCACAGATTCTGTCCTGCATGCAGGACTTTTTTGTTCGGTAAAGGAGCAGCATTCTCAGCTGACCCCATCATAGTCATTAGAGTTTCTTCAGCCCAGGAGTTGGTAAATCTTGCCCCTCTAATGACCATGTTGTTGCTACAGACTCAGTCATGTCCTGTATCTTGGTTGTCACATGTGTACAATCCCAACATGAAAACACAGCCGGCTGCCGCCTTTTCATGATTTAAAGCCCATATACTTATACTGCTTTTATATGGAAGGTGGAGTTAAACAGGTAAAGGGTGGGCCGCTACACATGGGCCAGTGCTCTGTACCTGCCTCCCAGGCTAAAATTTGCCAGCCAGCCCCTGGTTACAACCACTGCTGCAAACCATCAGCAGTGGCCGTGCTTACAGACTATAGGTTAAAGGACCAGCTTCTTTGGTGCCCGGAATGATGGGATCATACATAGGCACACATGCACAGCAGCTCCCATCCTGGCCACCTCATATCTGCACTACAACTCTGACCATAACCCCTGAAAACAAGCAGTGTTTAATGTGATAGAAAAATCAATCATGCCAGTAAAGGAGGCAATATGGACAACCACAATACATGCCTTGTAATGACTTCGTCTACATGATAAAGCCATTTTCTGAAGTGAGACAACTCAATTAAGGGCTTGTTCACATCTCCATTCTGTATTCCGTTATGGCTTTCCGTTATAACATGACGGATCAAAACGGACCAAGTAGCACATCAGGGCTTGAAACAATTTTCTCACACACTTGGCTTTCTTGATGGGCTTACCGATGGATCCAACAAAATCTCTATGTAACAGGGAGCCAGCGGTGCGCTCCCTCTCTGCAGTGCTGCCGGCATCCCTGTGAGGAGATGGAGAGAGTAGCCGGCAACGGGAGCGGCCGGTGTCATCTCCATGGTGACAGGGGGCGGGGAGGAGCCGGTGGTGTGCGTTCTCTTCAGAGTCTCCGGCGTCCCCGTCCCCTAGGAAACGAGCAGGGTCGGGGGTTGAGTGCCGACATTGATGAGTCAGCACTCAGTGATTGTGATGACCACAGGTTGCCTGTGATTGGTTTTCCTTTTGCAGATTGCCACACTAGTTCTTATTTTGACGTTAATTTCCTGGATTTCACCTTCGCTTGTGTACCTCAACTCTGACCTTGCTTGACCTTTTTTTGACTGATGCTAACTCCTGGCTTTTGACCTTTGGCTTCCCCTGGTTTTGGTTTTGTCTCTGATTTGGATTTGATTGCCTTCTCGGTTTTGGACTCTGGCTTGGTAACATTACACTTCTGTGTTCTGTCTTTTGTTTGTTATTTGCCTCCCATTGTTCCCTTCTCTTCAACCACCTAACTGTTTTGCTTTGCTTGGGCAGTGTGAAAGCTTGGGCAGTGTGAAAAGTCCTTAACTGAAGGGGGAAGGCTGCTTTAGATGGTGATATCTCCTCAATGGTGTTAGCTATCCTATCCGATACGATCCATGACAGAATATCCTATCCAATATGATCCATCTTTGAAGAACCTGGAGCCATGTACTAAAAAACTCAAAGTCATTTTAACAACTGTCTTTGATATTGCCAGCTTTCTGAATGGCTTTCTCCATAGTCTACAAGACCATAAACATCCCGTCCCTAGGGAGACTCATCATTAATAAATGCACAAGGTCCCAACTATGTGGCTACCTGTATTACCTGGATAAGAACAGGGTCTGACACTGGAATGCTAATTTCTTATTAATAGTCCTGAAGCTGCTGGGAATGCAGCATTCTGGGCTCTGGCAATCTCTCATAATTTCTGTATTGTCTATTTCCTCAACCTCGTTGTACAAAACCCTTACATCTATGATGTCTAGGGGACTCTGATACAACTAAAAATGTGAGGGGCTGACTTTTGTTTTCCTTCTTTTTCTGTCACTCCTCTATTCCCTTGAGTACTGCCAAATATTTGAGCTATTTCAGTATGGAAACACTCTAATTTCTGTTATTTTGTATCACAACTGTATCAATAGTCCATTTATAAAACAGAATCTAACAGGACCTTGTCCCTGGGTGTACTAACATAGGCAGGCATGCATGCAGTTTGCGGAGGGGAGAGCGTTCTCCGATGGCTGTGAAGACAGTCTGATGCCTTCTATGTAACTATATATTGTAATTAGGGAAGAGCGAACTTGTGTTTTACAAGGTTTTCGAGGTTTCAGGTTTTATTACAATTCTGTTATGGATTCGGATATCACGGGCCATAAAGGAATTCTCTGACGGAATGCATAATGGAATGCCTTTAAGAAGCATTCTGTTTTGCCTTCCATCATAGTAGAAGTCTGTGGGCCATATAACGGATCCATCTGGTTTCCATCAAGCAGGAGAGGACTCTGTCGGGAAGTCACTTCCTGCTGTGCCGTACATGTACTGCGGCTGTCAGGAAGGGGCTATCAGGAAGGGACCTGGACAAACCAAGTTTGGCAAGTTAAACAGTGGTAGGTGGACCACCACTAGACCAAGTGCACTGGTTTGGCTTGGGGCCAAATCCTAAGGGCATTGTGTAAGCGAACCCTCAATCTTCACAGTACTCCTGATGGTGATGATAGACTTTCCCAAGGGTTCACCAGTTTGCTACCTCCTGGGATGGTCCCAGTGCACTTGGCTGAAACCTGCAAGATAACCAATGCTGGTGCATAACACCAGCGGTCCAGTCACAAAAACAAAACAGGAACTGGAACCCAAACAACCAGAAGCACAGGACACAATTCAGACATAAACCACATACTGAACAGAATACCGGACATTAGGTGAGCACAGGCAAACAAGACAGATGCCTACACTCATGCGCAACTGATGTATGGTGGTCACAGATAGAGCTGGAAAAACCTGAGACAGAAAGATACCCGGGCCCCATCTGGAAGGGGTGCATGGTGGTCACAGACAGAGCTGCACAGACATGAGACAGGAAGATCCCTGGACCCCATGCGGAACAGATGCATGGCATTCCCAGTCAGACAAGGCCAAAGACATGGTGACATCAATAAATTACCAGGCAACCACACAGATCTGGGTAGAATGGCAAACACCCAAGTCTGGAGCATACACCCTGCACACAGCCAAGCCAGAGACAGACTACCTCAGGCACACAGCTCAAAGGTCTATATAGCTGGTTAATGAGAGCACCTGACCACTTGGTAAGCACACAGACCAGAGATTCTATGTGAACACAGAGCATACAAAACACAGGAGACAGTTCACACTAGGCACAGAAAACCATGGCCAGCAAGCACCACAAACAATATGGCAGGGCTGGCCAACCTGAGGCTCTCCAGCTGTTGCAAAACTACAACTCCCAGCATGCCCAGACTGCCTACAGCTATCAGCCTACAGCAGGGCATGGTGGGAACTGTAGTTTTACAACAGCTGGAGAGCCTCAGGTTGGCCAGCCCTGCAATATGGGAAACCACAGCCAGTATGCAATATCGTAGGCAGCCAGCCAACACACAGAACTGTCCTGTGATACAAACACAGGGAATATCTACATACACAGGTTCACGTTCATACACAGAAGACCATAGCCAGCACACAGCACCCAGACAACCAGCTTACAGGGTTAGAGGCACGCAGCCAGTACGTAGAATGCATGCAACCAGCCTGCACACCAAGGAGTGTTAGGAACTACACTATGATGCAGACATGGGGAGTACCCATTAATAGACTACAGTTCACACACAGAAGACCGTAGCCAGCACGCAGTGAAATGTTCCGATTTATTGTATTTGTATGCCAAATAACACCTTGTTTTATCCTCTTAGGTTGCTAGGAGATGGATCTGGGTCCGCCTCCTGGTTAGTCAAGAGAGACTCTATTTCTGCCTGAGGACCTAAATGTGCAAGCTTCTCTGAGGTAGACTTCAGCTCAGAGAACCTTTATTTCTGAAGCTTCTAGAGCCAACAATGCTAAGTTATCATCAAAAGTGCTTCAGGGAGAAGGAAAT
The DNA here is from genome assembly GCA_900303285.1 of Rhinella marina. Taxonomy (NCBI): domain Eukaryota; kingdom Metazoa; phylum Chordata; class Amphibia; order Anura; family Bufonidae; genus Rhinella; species Rhinella marina. Next base: position 21,812 of record ONZH01022808.1, on the reverse strand, counting down.
CAGAACGTCCAAAATCTACAAGGCTGTACATTGAAGTTATTCAGCAAGGTATTGTGCATGGCAGAGAGACAGGGAACATTGCTAATGCACCTTTCCATACTTGATGATGGTTTGGCCAGCCATATCTTAAATTTGCACCATTCAGCCCAGGAATTTACAGAGGCACTTAACAAGAACCTCATTTCCTGCCTTCAGCAGAGAGGCAGAGGAGTATTACAGCCTCATCATTGCTGTTGTCCATGCGCTGCTACTTAGGGACTCATTACTCTGTTATTTGCCTTGAAATTGTGCCTTGCTGTTGCTGGATGTACTGCTATTCCTGTTCTGAGCTTTAGTAAAATGTGACTTATTTATTAATATCAACTGACCTGGTTACTGATTTCTTCACCATCTGTGGTCACTTCAGAGCAAGGGCAACCCAATTACCACAAAGCAGGAGCCCCAATGCTAGGGTGAGCCTCGAGGGAAGAAAGGGAGCATCCTCCAGTCACTACATGGCCCCAAAGAGAGCCAGAGGGGGGATTGCCACTGTGAGCACTACTACCCTACACCTTCAGGGCAAAACTAAAACTCCCATCCTCTGCTTGCTTCTCCCATATTGCTGCATTTACTTCTAGATTAATAGGAATATACTGTATAGCTATGTCTTTCTCCAGACAATAGAAAAGAAAATGGAGTAGGGCATTGCATACTATATGTATCACTGGGGTTATTTTTCATGCAGTGGGAGGTAGGAGCTAACAAGAACTGATTACAATGCACTGTTGGATGATGTAGGTGCTTGATTGTCTCAAAAAAGGAAAGACAAATGTCCACATAATGTGAGTAAAAAGAGAAAAAAAGGTGAACCTTACACTGTACAGCAGTGTTTGCATTGATATAGATAAAATATTGGTGCTCATTACTCCAGATATTATTAAAGGGGTGGTCCAAAATAAGTAAAAATCTCAATGCCTACAAAAGTTATACACTCACCCCTTACTCCTGCACTGCTCAACTAGTCCTTCTGCCAGTGTTTGCTTACTTGCTGGGATATGGCACCCGCCCACTATAGCCAATCCGCTGAGGACATTGCACGTCAGTACATTTTGAAGCGCGTGTTGCTCATGCGGACTGGAGCAGACTAAGAGTGGTGACGCTAGTGAGTGAAAGCCCTGGTCACTGCTCACTCCCTGGCCCCGGGCCTCATTATATGGTATGGGACAATGGGGCAACATGGAGACATTTTACTGTATAAGCCCCATACAGTATAACGTCTCCTTGTTGCACCCATACAGTATACAGGAATGTCTCCTTGGGGCCACAAGGATACATTACTGTATACTGTATGGGTGCAACAAGGAGACATTATAATGTTTGGGACCACAAGGAGACATTATACTGCATGGGGCTTATATAGTAAAATGTATTTGTGTTGTCCCTGTACAATGTTTTCTTCTTGCCCCCATACACTACATATAATATCTCCTTGTAGCCCCAAGTGTTTTTTCTTCTAAATGGGTATTTATTGTCATATATATTGTTATTGCGATAATTTCTTAATATTCTTATCGACTGTATGGTGGAAGGGCTGAAGGCAAGGGGAGTGATGTATTTTACATGGGAATGTATAGAGAAGTGGCTAAAAGCAGGGGGTGATTTTTTTATTTTTTTTACATGGGACTGTACAGTAGAGGCTAAAGGCAGGTTAGTGCTGTTTTCTTACATGGGACTACATGGTGGAGAGGCTAAAAAAAAAGAAAGAACTGACATTATTTGCATCTGACTGTATGTTGGAGGGGTTGAAAGGAGGAGAGTGATGTTATTTACATGGGACCGTATTATAAAAGGAGGCTGGAGGGAGGGGAGTGCAGTCATTTACAGGGGACTGTACTTTGGGGGGTAGAGATGTTTTGCAGAATGGGACTGTGTGTTGGAAGTGGCCCATAAAATGGAGTTGCACTAGATTGGTATAAGCTATATTCATAGGTCGTTGATAGAGATGAGCGAATATTTTCGTAAAGAGTCGTTTTTTTAACTCCTCCCTGCATGTTTAGCGCCTATTTCTTAGATAATAAACATGCAGGGAAGCCTGGGGGACCTCCTGCCATGACCTGCTACCTTTTCTATGTGTCTAGGAGTGATGCCTGCATCAGGTGACGTGCTATTATATATATGCATACGCCTGGGGCTTGGATCACACACCTTGTGGTTTTAGGAGAGGGAAAGAGTGTGCGTGTGATAGGGATAGCGAAAGCGTACGAAATAGGAGAATATTCGTTTATATTAGGCAGGGAACTGCATTTGTGACCCAAAAGTCTTTTTAAAGACTACACTTCAGCTACAGAAGTGCGATTCAGATTTCTGCAAGCAGCACAGCAGATATATACTGCAGTCTGTACAGTCACTGTCTGACCCTACAGATACAGAATACCCTCCAGTGTTGCTTGCTGTAATCTGTGCTGTATATCATACAGTAGATGTTCTCACAGTGTCATATAGTGTGTGATACTGTAAGGCATCTATTCTAATAAAGCTGATACGTACATGAGTATAGTGTGTATACTGTGGTGCGTATTGTGTGTGCATAATAGCATTTTGTGCACACGTGTGCAAGCTAACTTCAAAGATCCTATACATATATATATATATATATATACAGTTACTTGCGAAAGTATTCGGCCCCCTGGAACTTTTCAACCTTTTGCCACATTTCAGGCTTCAAACAAAAAGATATAACATTTTAAATTTTTGGTGAAGAATCAACAACAAGTGGGTCACAATTGTGAAGTGGAACGAAATTTATTGGATCATTTAAACTTTTTTTGTAATAATAAAACTGAAAAGTGGGGCGTGCAAAATTATTCGGCCCCCTTGCATTAATACTTTGTTGCGCCACCTTTTGCTGCGATTACAGCTGCAAGTCGCTTGGGGTATGTCTCTATCAGTTTTGCACATCTAGAGACTGAAATTCTTGCCCATTCTTCCTTCCAAAACAGCGCGAGCTCTTTGAGGTTGGATGGAGAGCGTTTGTGAACAGCAGTTTTCAGCTCTTTCCACATATTCTCAATTGGAATCAGGTATGGACTTTGACTTGGCCATTCTAAGACCTGGATACGTTTATTTTTGAACCATTCCATTGTAGATTTTGCTTTATGTTTGGGATCATTGTCTTGTTGGAAGATAAATCTCCGTCCTAGTCTAAGGTCTTTTGTAGACTCCAACAGGTTTTCATCCAGAATGGTCCTGTATTTGGCTCCATCCATCTTCCCGTCAATTTTAACCATCTTCCCTGTCCCTGCTGATGAAAAGCAGGCCCAAACCATGATGCTGCCACCACCATGTTTGACAGTGGGGATGGTGTGTTCAGGCCAGGGTGATGAGCTGCTTTTACATCAAACATATCGTTTTGCATTGTTTCCAAAAAGTTCGTCATCTGCCAGGTATTAGGCCCCTTTGAGGAGGCAACACATTTATTTTGTTAGCGGCGATGCGGACATCATCAGCATCACCATCCCGCTGCTGTGTCTCATCCAAAAATCCTTAAAGAACTTAATATCAGAGGATTTAGGCATGTCACAGGAGATGGGGGAAGACAGTCAGAGCCAGAGCACCCTCACATCAGTTTCGCAGAGCGAATTACAGGAGGAGGAGGTAGAGGAGGAGGAGACTCTAGGCCACACTGCAGGGTATGATTCGATGACAGCAGTTCAGCGGGTATGGGCTGAGGAGGAGGAATTGGAGATGGAGGTAGAGGAGGAGATGGATAGTCAGTCGATTGAGGAGAGGGAAGTGTTACGCTGTGGGACTGTACCTCACATGGCTGACTTTATGTTAGGCTGCCTTTGTCGCGATCCTCGCGTGAAGACCATTCTGGCCACCAATGATTACTGGTTGTACACCCTCCTAGACCCACGGTGTAAGGACAATTTCCCCACTCTAATTCCTGTGGAGAAAAGGACTACAAGGGTCAATTCATACCACAAGGCCCTGGTGCAAAAAATGCTACAAGCATTCCCATCTGACACCCTTAGCGACAGGGGACGGACTGCAGTGGGCCAAGTAATAGGGGAGAGGAGGGGAAAAGGCAGCGTATCCAGCAAGGGCAGGGGTACACTGGGTCAGGCCTTTGCCAAGTTTTTGTCACCCCAGCCAGAGTGTACCACCTGTCCACAGGTTAGGCAGAGTAGGGCGGAACTGTACCGCAAGATGGTGAGGGAGTATGTCGCAGACCAGACCAGCGTCCTGAGCGATGACTCCACACCAATTATTGGCTGTCCAAGCTGGACAAATGGCCTGAACTGGCGCAGTATGCCTTGGAGGTGCTGGCCTGCCCTGCCGCTAGCGTACTGTCGGAAAGGGTCTTTAGTGCTGCTGGGGGGGATAATCACCGACATACGGACCCGCCTGTCGACTGACAGCACCGACAGGCTGACGTTCATCAAGATGAACAAGTCATGGATATCCCCCCACTTCTCTTCCCCACCGCAGGATAGCAGCTGAAGTCCATAAGAGCCCTTGTATCCTCCTCCTCTTCCTACTCCTCCGCCTCCTCCTCCTCTATCACAGTTGCTGACGACACAATTTTTAAAGAAGGCCAACAGGCTCTCTAAATTCAATATGTACGGAGGGCCAAAAGGCTCTCTAAACTCAATTTTTACCCAGGGCAAACAGCCTCTCTAACCAAAATTTTTAAGGAAGGCCAACAGCCTCTCTAGACACAATTTTTACGGAAGGTCAACAGGCTGCCTACACACAATGTTTATGGAAGGCCAACAGGCTCTCTACACACAATGTTTACAGAAGGCCAACAGGCTCTCTACACACAATCTTTACGTCGGGGCACAAAATGCCTGTTGCTTGCCTACTGTCTCTCTCCACAAACTTCATCCTGAGGCCATTTTAGTGGCTATTTAAAATTGTAGTTTTCCGTTGTTTCACCTACTGTCTCTATTACAAAATTTCTGCCTGAGGTCCAAGGCTTTTGAAAATTTTCTTCCTCCTCCTCCACTGCGCCTACTGTCTCTCCAAAAAAACTTCTTTCTGAGGCCCAACTACTGTGGTACTGGACTGATCCAGGTGCAGGTGACCAGACCTCAGCATTGATCACTGGGTCAGTCCACTACCAGTGTCCGCCACCTTACAGCAGCCATTCACATCCTGTCACCCAGCTTTCCCATATATGATGCTGTAAAATCTGAGTTGATCTAAACATAAGTGATAAATCCTGACACACATGACTATTAACTTCTATTAGATCGTAATCACCCAGCTTTCTTAGAGTCCTGATCAACAAGTTGCCATTCAAAAATCTCAGAAAGTTGAGTGACAGCTTCTCTATGCTTGCAAGTGGTAATGGTTTCACTGTCTTGAATTCATACGCAACAGCGTATAGATTAAATTATACGTAGCAATAGCGTACGCTTTATCGGACAAGGTCCTGTCGTTCCTTGCACTGTCTCTGCCTGCTCCATGCATGCTGCTCCTGGTGTTCCCTATCCATTTCCAAGATGTTTCCATCACTTTTAGAGGTTTTCAGGTGCTTAGGCAACCTTACCTGTGAAGAACTTGGGTCCCCTGCAAAAATGCTCATATCTCCCATTGACGAACTTTTGGAAAAGTTTGTACTGAGTACCGAGCACACGAGCATTTTAATATTCACTCATCTCTGGTCGTTGATGATTGTGACTTTTTTCTATTTTATCTTCTTTATTTTATTTGCATACGACCCCACAGCATTGTCCGAGAAGTGGTCAATGTATCTGATGAGTTCCTGACATGTGCATTCACCGAACAGCAACCCCAGCTTCATCCCCATCATTGTAATTTCACTAATTTAAAAAGAGGCTTCAGTTTACAGATTAAGGGCTCATGCACACAAGCTTATTATCTTTCTGTGTCCGTTCCGTTTTTTTTTTTTTTGCGAACCATATGCGTAACCATTCATTTCAATGGGTCCCCAAAAAAACAGAAGTTACTCTGTGTGTATTCCGTTTCCGAACGTCCGTTCTGCAAAAGAATAGGACATGTTCTATTACGGACAAGGATAAGACTGTTTTGTTAGGGGCCAGCTGTTCCATTCCGCAAAATACGGAATGCACACGGATGTCATCCATATTTTTTTGTGTTTGGATCCGTGTTCTGCGGACTGCAAGCTTCTATTGGCTGATAAGGGTCATGTGACTGTGTGTACGGCAGTTGGGATTTGAAAAGAAAAACTTCCAGGCTAATACTGGCTAATGCAGGTCATTTTTTGGGAATATCTCAGGAACGGTAAGTCCTAGAGAGCTGAGACCCGGTCTAAAACCTTCCCGGACACCTGATGTACCTGTGTGCCAAATTTGGTACAGATCGGTCAAGTTGTTTGGTCATGCATAAAGAACAGACAGAAATTTATTTTTATATATATACTAGCAGAAGGACCCGGCTTTGCCTGGGTATATTTCATCAATTTCATTTAATGTTTCTGTGTGTCGTTGCAGAGAAAAAGTCAATGCAGCTGACAGAAGTTGGTTTTTACCTTCATTTTTTCAATCCCCATTGGCTGCGGAGTGGGAGGGGGCGTGACCTGACCGGACCGGGGATGTTGTTTACCGGAACCTTGGGAGGAGGTGCTTTTAAGTCCTTCTTTTGAGGGTGGCCTGAATTACAGGTCAATGCCATGGTAATTTATGATGAAACACAGTGGGTAGCAGTGGAAGAAAACATCGCTTCGCACGGGTATATTTAATCTATTTCATTTAATGTTTGTGTGTGTCGTTGCAGAGAGAAAGTCAACCTCCCACCCACCCCTGCAGCTGACAGAATTTGGGAGGGGGCGTGACCTGACCGAGTCAAGGGTGTGGCTTAGCGAGACCTGGGGTGGGGGTTTTCAGTCCTTCTTTTGAGGGTGGCCTGATTTACAGGTCGATGCCATGGTAATTTATGAGAACACGCAATGATTAGCAGTGGAAGAAAACATCTTTTATTACTACTGAACGGTCAGACAGACAGACAGACAGAAACTCATTTTTATAATATAAGGAGATAAGAGACTCTGCATTGGAGGTATATTTAATCTATTTCATTTAATGTTTCTGTGTGTCGTTAAAAGATATCGACAGTATCCCCCATAACAGCGACATCTACAATACCCCGTCCCCTTAACAGTAAACTCCACAGCCCCCCACTCCTTAACACTGACCCCCCCACAGTGCCCCGTCTCCTTAAAATGGGATCTCCACAGCAGCCTATCCCCTTAACTTTGACCTTCACAGCAGCCCTCCCCTTTAAAAGTGATTTACTCAGCACCCCACTCCCTTGACATTTACCTCCTCAGGGGCCCGCATCCTTAACAGTGACCTCTACAGCACCCCGCCCCTTAGCATTGACCTCCATAGGGAACCGTCCCCTTATCTGTGACCCCCATTGTTCCTTGACCCTTTAACTGAGACCTCCACAGCACACATCCCTTTAACAGTAACTGCAACAGTATCTTGTTCCCTTAACAGTGACCTCACAGTACCCTGCTCCCTTAACAGTGACCTCCACAGCGGTCTACTTCCTTAACAGTAACATCCACAGTGAACACCCCTTTAATAGTGGCCCCTGCCCCCTTAACAGTGACCTCCACAACAGCTGCCCCTTTGACAGTGGCCCCTGGCCACTTAACAGTGACCTCCACAGAGCCCTGCCCCTTTAAGGCTAGGGCTACATGACGACATGTGTCGCACCAATGTCGCGCAACAATTTTTATAATGATAGGCTATGGTATCACACTGCGACATGCGTCTGCGACACGACAGTCGCAAAAAATCCAACCAAGATGGATTTAGGCCCTAGCCTAAAGCTAACCTACATCAGTGAAGGAAAATGGCTGGGTTGTTATGGAAACCTGGAGTAAATCTGTGTGCATGAAGCAGGATGCCCCAAGGCCTGTGGGAAGTAAGCACTGAATTGTGTTTCGGGGAGCTATTTACATAAGCTCCTCAGCTGGCTGCTAATTTCCTCTCATTACCAGCCTGGTTACTACACAAAGCGAAAACCTATTCCATAATTCTTTCTTGTTCTCACCAAGCTTACTCTGCCCTGCCCCTGGCTGGGTTCTTATGGAAACCTGCAGTAAAATTGTGTGTATGTGGAGACCAAGGACCTGCCAGCTTCTATTGGCTGATAAGAGACATGTGACTGTATGTATGGCAGTTGGGATATGAAAAAATGGCTAATAATGGCTACTGCAGGTCATTTTTTGGGAATATCTCAGGAACGGTACATCCTAGAGAGCTGAGATCCGTTCTAAAACCTCCCCGGACAGCAGATGTACCTGTGTGCCTAATTTGGTGATCGGTCCAGTAGTTTGGTCACGCATAAAGAACGAACAGACAGACAGAAACTCATTTTTATACATATAAGAGATGGCAATGCACAATGAACCGCTTCCCCTGGGATCCCAAGACTGCCTTTCCCTAAAGGCAATCTGTCACCACAGTCTTGGACTATCTATATGCAGTAATATACGAGTAGTACTGCTGATAAGGAATCCAGTTCTTCATTTTCCTACTACCCTCGGTTCTTCCACTGTCAGCACTCAGAGCTGCACTGAAATACAGTCTAACATGAATCGTCTTCATTATGTTAGCACAGCATGGCAGCTCAGGGTGTGTATTTCAGTGCACATTTGAGCACTGATAGTGGCATAATGGGGGCATTTGGTAAAATAATGATCGGGACTCATTTTCTGCAGTATTATTCATGTATTACTGGACATAATAGTCCAAAGTCTTGCCCACAGTTTCCTTATACAGCAGGCATACTTCCTAGTAAAGTTGATCAAGGTGAATGAAATAAGCCCTATGTTACTGCAATCTCATGTATGGTTGCAGCAAAATCTTTACTTTTGTAAATGAGGTGCTCAGAGCACAGGAAGGAAGGCCTAGCACCTCGGAGCACCACTTTACCACCTCCTTTTCCCCCATTAAGATTCCCGTCATGGCCTCTTCACTCAGGCATCTTCACTTTTCAGAAGCTTGGCCCTGAAATTTCGTGCTTGCACTGGTGAGACTTCATCAGTGCATGTATGGTTAGGGTGGCCACCTGCTTCATCCCAAAAAGGAGGACATTTTAGGCCACACCCCCAACCTGCCAAACCACACCCCCAACCTGCTAAACCACGCCCCTCTCCCAGTAAGTGCCCGGCAAAAGAAAAAAAAAAAAAGAGAGGAAAGCCTTAAAGCGGTTGTCAGGGTTCAGAGTTGAACCCAGATGTACCCTTAATTTCACCTAGGCAGCCCGGCAAGGGCAAGGGTTCTTCTGTTCACAATTACACACTGCCCTAATGGGCCGGCTTTACCGCTGCCGTTTTACTGGCCGGCGGGCATTCTGTATCCAGCAGTGCCGGAGTGAGTGAATTCCAGCAGGCTGTTCTCTGCTGGAACAGCCTGCCAGAATCACTAACTCAGATGTGAAAGTAGCCTAATACAGCGCCACATACCTCTTACATCCAGTGACGTCTTCTTTGATGTAGACATTCTGTGTCCTCAATCTTCTCCATTCAGACCAGACCGCCATTGATGATTTCTTTCAGCCATCTATTCTCTCTGTGGAATCTGACAGACAGACATCTTAGTTTCCTACTTTTCCATCATTCTCCCACCTCCAACACCCCATCCTGCCACCCCCAATACTGTTCCCACTGTGCTCCACAGATAGTACTTCCTTTATTAATTATTGGCACACAGTGCTCTAAAGAAAATAACTTCGCTACTAAAGTGTAACCAAAATGTTCCCCAAAAATAACTGTGCTAAGCTGTTAGCGTGACAGGGTGCCCCCCACAATAATAGTGCTCCCCAAAGTCCCAATAGAAATAATTAGTGCCACCAGTAAAGTCAATGTCCTCATAATGCCCTCATAATGTGTGCCAATGCCCACTGTGTGCCCCAAAAAAATCTTAGTGCCCCCAGTTGAGCTACATAGTTCCCTATAATTTGTGCCAGTATAAAATACTCCTATATAGTGCCCCCATAGTGCTCCTCCCCTTGTCCCCATGGTGCCTGACATAAGGTGCCAGTATAAAATGCCCCCATAATGTGTGCCCCCATAATGTGTGCAGTATAAAATGCCCCCATCAGACCTCAGGTCAGCGTCTTGTGCCCCCATCAGACCTGAGGTCAGCGTCTTGTGCCCCCATCAGACCTCAGATCAGCGTCTTGTGCCCCATCAGACCTCAGATCAACGTCTTGTGCCCCCCTCAGATCAGGGTCTTGTGCCCCCCCCCTCAGACCTCAGATCAGGGTCTTGTGCCCCCCCCTCAGACCTCAGATCAACATCCTGTGCCCCCATCAGACCTCAGATCAGCGTCTTGTGCCCCCATCAGACCTCAGGTCAGCGTCTTGTGCCCCCATCAGACCTCAGGTCAGCGTCTTGTGCCCCCATCAGACCTCAGATCAGCGTCTTGTGCCCCCATCAGACCTCAGATCAGCGTCTTGTGCCCCCATCAGACCTCAGATCAATACAATGTGCCCCCATCAGACCTCAGGTCAGCATCTTGTGCCCCCATCTGACCTCAGGTCAGCGTCTTGTGCCCCCATCAGACCTCAGATCAGCGTCTTGTGCCCCCATCAGACCTCAGATCAACACAATGTGCCCCTATCAGACCTCAGATCAGCGTCTTGTGCCCCCATCAGACCTCAGATCAACACAATGTGCCCCCATCAGACCTCAGGTCAGCGTCTTGTGCCCCATCAGACCTCAGATCAACATCTTGTGTCCCCCTTCAGACCTCAGATCAGCGTCTTGTGCCCCCATCAGACCTCAGATCAGCGTCTTGTGCCCCATCAGACCTCAGATCAGCATCTTGTGCCCCCATCAGACCTCAGATCAACATAATGTGCCCCCATCAGACCTCAGGTCAGCGTCTTGTGCCCCCATCAGACCTCAGGTCAGCGTCTTGTGCCCCCATCAGACCTCAGGTCAGCGTCTTGTGCCCCCATCAGACCTCAGATCAGCGTCTTGTGCCCCCATCAGACCTCAGATCAGCATCTTATGCCCCCATCAGACCTCAGATCAGCGTCTTGTGCCCCCATCAGACCTCAGATCAACACAATGTGCCCCCATCAGACCTCAGGTCAGCGTCTTGTGCCCCCATCAGACCTCAGATCAGCGTCTTGTGCCCCCATCAGACCTCAGATCAACATAATGTGCCCCCATCAGACCTCAGGTCAGCGTCTTGTGCCCCCATCAGACCTCAGGTCAGCCTCTTGTGCCCCCATCAGACCTCAGGTCAGCCTCTTGTGCCCCCATCAGACCAGCCTCTTGTGCTCCCATGTGCCCCCATCAGACCTCAGGTCAGCGAGTTGTGCCCCCCCTCAGACCTCAGATCAGCCCACCCAGCCACTTTTAAAAAATCATACTTACCTGTTCTGGCCGCCGCCGCTGTCCTCAGGTTCCCCGCTCCACTCTCTTGCCTGCCGGCGCTCACTATGACCTGACGCTGCGTCAGGTCATAGTGCGCGCCAGGGAAGACGGTGGAGCGCGGAACCAGTGAGGACAGCGGCGGCCAGAACAGGTAAGTATGATTTTTTTTTTTAAGTGGCTGGGACCTGGGTGGGCTGATCTGAGGGGGGTGCGGGGGCCCTGGCAGCGCGGCAGGCAGATATTAGAACATGGGGCAACGCATTAAAGTGATGCACGCGCCATGTTCTAAGTATCGGACTGCAAGAAAACTCGGTATTGAGCTTCGGTACCGCACTAGGTACCGAAACCGTACCGAGTTTTCGATATATCGTGCAACCCTAATGGAGAGGATTAACATCCCAGTTCAGTTTCCTTTTGTGGGAAGGAGAGTAACAGAATCCTATTTACACTAAGTAATTTCTGGCAGTTCCATAGGGTTGGGCGATATCTAAAATATTCCCACGATAACGATATTAAGAAATTTATCGCGATAACTATATATATCGTTACAAAGATATATGGATATATAGTTGCACAACATGTAATAAGCAATAGGAGTAAAAGTAAATCTGGATATATGTGGCGCTATGCCGACTAAAGATAAAAAAGGAAGTCCTTAGTTACACATATTTGCAAATGCGTGATTATGCCCACTCACCAAACAATGTGCCCCCATCAGACCTCAGGTCAGCGTCTTGTGCCCCCATATATATCGTTAAATGCCCATTTATAGAATAAAAAACACTCAAAACATGTACTCGTGTTTCCTTGTTGCCCCCATACATTATAATGTCTCCTTGATGCCCCCATACAGTAATATCTCTTAGTTGCTCCACCAAGAACAGGGTCACTGTTCCCCCCAATTTGATGGAGCGACCATTCGGGTGTGCCCCCTGCTGCTCCATTCAATCTCTATGGGATTGCTGGAGATAGCAGCGATCAACTATCTCTGGCACTTCCATAGACAATGGCACATGCTAGCGGAAAACCCTGATAAGTGGGTTGTTCAGAGTGTGCCCATCATAAGTGCACATTGTCAGGAAGGGCACACTGGCATCATAAACATGCCTTTCAGCCAAATAAAACATTGGGGGTCATTTACTAAAGACCAATGCTTCCCTTATGGGTCTTAGTCCCTACACACTGCAGCCATATTACTGCAACCCCAGAGTCCAGTGACTGTTACCTCAGCCCTGGCCTCTCCGCGCCGGTCTCCTGGCTCCAGGGGTCTACAGCCACTAGCTGCCATTTCTTTGTGACCTAATGGACGTGAGATGACGCTATGCCCTCGTGTTAAGGGTTGTTACAATATCAAAATTTTGATTCAATTTCAGTCCCATAAAAAAGTATTGCAATACTCGATACCATGCGAAAGAAAAATAAAACCTCAAAAAAGCCGTTTGCATACCGCATTTTATGGAAGGTCAAGCCCATAATACAACAGTCCTATCCAATTTTTGAGGGGACAAGATGACTAAAAAAAATGGCGAACTGTGTGTTTTCTACAATTTTTTTTCTGTTACAGCGTTCCCCGCGGAGGAGATATTTTTCAATACTTTAATAGTTTGTACTTTTTCGGATGTGGCGATACATAATATGTTGTTTTTTTTATTGTTTATATATTTTTATATGTAATTGGGAAAGGTGATGATTTAAAAATGTTTTTTTAATTTTTTTTTTTTTTTACTTTTTATTTAATAACTATTAGCCCCCTTATGTGTAGAACCCTTGTCTTATTCACCCTAATAAAGCTCTATTAGGGTAAATAGAACTTCACATTCTTCCTGCTGCCCTGTGCTTTGTACACACAGCAGCAAGGAGCTTACCATGGCAGCCAGGACCAGTAGTGTCCTGCCTGCCATTGTAACCACCATTTCACTGCTGCGGCCCCGATCAGAGGTTACCACTGCACCACCAATGAGGAAGAGGGGGGATCCTATGGCCAATGGGCCACCAATGATTCTAATATTGAGAGGTTGGGGGGTGCACTGTCCCAACAATGAATTTAATTAACCTCTTAATACAAATATAGATTGAGGGTGCCAGCAATATCACACAGCTGGCACCCAGCCTCAGTGACAGGGATCCTGCCGAAACGTGCCAGTTAACCCCTCAGGTGCCACTGGATCGAACCCCTCAGGTTCGCTGGATCGCCGCTTCCTGTTATTGAGACTGGGTGCCGGGTATTTGATATGGCCGGCACCTGCAGTCTATAATTGGTATATCGCCCAACCCTCGTTCCATAGAAAATGAATGGAGCAGCAAGGCACAAGTCTGACCTGCTGCTCCATCACACCTCCGTTCTTAGAATCAGTGGGGGTCCCAGCAGTCAAACCTCCACCGAATAGGGGGATAAATTATAAACTTGGTACATGCTACAAACTCTTTGTGGAATGTCATAATATGGCTGCGGCTAAAAACATGAATGTGGAAAACATTTAATAAATGGGGTGTCAGTACTATTTACTATAAATTTTTGTAGCACATCAGAGATGGGGTGTTACCCTCTGATACCACTTATGTGACCAAGTGACAAGAGTAGAACTCCTATCAGACAGCCTATGTGACCAAGTGACCAGACTCTAACTCCTACCAGACTGCTAGAGTGAAGACACCATTCATAGAAGTTGAAAAACATTACTCTGCAAGTATTTGGCTGGCAAATATTTGGGCAAAATGAACTTCCCTTTCAAACATAAGACAAAATAATGGATTACAGCTGCCCGTAAATTGTGGCCCAGCTGCTCAATAGATAATTAACAAAGGACATCTATGGAAGGGACCTGTTATAGCATCTACATATAGAACCTCCCTGCAGAAACTCCATTCTAAGTCAGTTCAGTAGTCATCAGCTACAATGGAGGTTCTCTATGGAGGACCTCCCTATTATAACAACTACCATCTGCCCAGAAATTATGAACCTCCCTGCAAAAACTCAGTTCTAGTCATTTCAGTAGTGAGCTAGAATGGTGTTGCTGTATTGAGGACCTCCTTGTAGAAGCTCCTATCAGACTGCCTAGGTGAACAAGTGACTAGAGTCTAAATCCTACCAGACTGCTAGAGTGAAGACACCATTCACAGAAGTTGAAAAACATTACTCTGCAAATATTTGGGCAAAACAAACTTCTGATCCCAAAACTTCCCTTGCAAACATAAGACAAAATAAAAGACAAAGAAGATGGAAGGGACTTGTCATGGCACCAACATACAGAACCTCCTTGTAGCAATTTAATTCTAGTAATTTCAGTAGTGAACCAGCTAGAATGGAGTTGCTGCATGGAGTTCGTCCCTGTAGCAACTACCCTCTACCCAAAAATGACCCTACCCTACAGCAATTCCATTCTAGTCATTTCAGTAGAGAGCTAGTTAGAATGGAGTTGCTGTGTAGAGGTCGTCCCAGTAGCAATTAATGTTTGCCCAGAAATGATGAACCTCCCTCCAGCAATTCCATTCTAGTCATTTCAGTAGTGAACTTGCTAGAATGGAGTTGCTATGTAGAGGTCATCCCTGTAGCAACTAACGTTTGCCCAGAAATGATGAACCTCCCTGCAGCAACATCATTCTAAACATTTCAGTTGTGAGCCAGTTGGAATGGAGTTGCTGTAATGAGGACTACCCTATAGCAACTACTGTCTGCCCAGAAATTGTGAACCTCCCTGCAGCAATTACATTCTAGTCATTTCTGTAATAAACAAGCTAGAATGGAGTTGCTGCATGAAGGTCGTCCCTGTAGTAACTACCGTCTGACCAGAAATGATGAAACTCTCTGCAGCAACTTCATTCTAGTCATTTCAATAGTGAGCCAGCTAGAATGGAGTTGTATAGAGGACCACAGTACGTCATGAGCTCCAAGTGTCACCGCAAGTACACTTGCGGTGACACTTGCTTGTAAACTGGTGTCATGGACAGCTCTGCTGTCCATGCACCCAGCAGGGGACCAATCACAGTGGTCCATGCCTTAGAACCCCTGTGATTGGTCAGTCAGATTTGACTGACCAATCGCAGAGTGCAGCAGCGCAGCGCCGATGTCCTTGAGGACATCGGGGCTGCGCTGCTATGTTTTAATATTTCAGGATGGCCGAGCGGACCCCCCTGCCGCCCACCCACAGCAGCGTCCTGTAAGTAATAAAGTTCCCCCCTTCCCTTCAATCACCCCCCCATTTTCAGGATGGCCAAGCGGTATTAGATTGTCAGCTGTAACATACAGCTGACAATCTAATGTAACGGCCGACATAGCTGCTGGCAGTGATGTCGGCCGTTTAACCCCTTCCATGCCGCGGTCCGTTGGGACCACGGCATGGAAGGGGTTAACAGGGAGGAAGCTCCCTCCCCCATCGGGCCCTGCGGTGTACTGGCAGCTCACCGATAGTGTGGCCAGAAGAGACGGAGGGAGCTCCCTCCCATCGGGACGCTGCTCTGCTGTGGCAGCGTCCCGGTGGTTACCATGGCAACCGGACGCTATCCGGCTTGCCATGGTATATCAAGCCTGACCAGGCTCCTGCTAAAGGCAAGAGCCTGATCAGGCTTAGTGTTAAGTAAAAATACACTGTAGTACACTATATAGTGTACTGCAGTATATTATAGAGACATCAGATCCACTGGATCTTCAAAAAAGTGTAAAAAAAAAATGAAAAACATACAAAAAAATCATTTTTTCCATATACGCATATTTATAATTGAGTAAAAATAAATAAAATAATAAAATACCCTAGACATGTTAGGTATTGCCGCGTCAATAACAACTTACTCTACAAAAATCTCACATGACCTGACCCCTCAGATGAACACAGTAAAAAAATAAAAAATAAAAACTATGTTAAAAAAAGCAATTTTTTGTCACCTTACATCACAAACAGCGTAATACCAAGCGATCAAAAAGGCGTATTCCGCCCAAAATAGTACCAATCTAACCGTCATCTCATCCTGCAAAAAATTAGCCCCTACCTGAGACAATCGCCCAAAAAATAAAAAAAAACTACAGCTCTCACACTATGGAGACACTAAAACATGTTTTTTTTTGTTTCAAAAATGATATTATTGTATAAACCTTAAATAAATAAAAACAGTACACATGTTAGGTATTGCCAAGTCCGTAACAACCTGCTCTACAAAAATCTCACATGACCTAACCCCTCAGATGAACACAGTAAAAAAAATAAAATAAAAACTATGTCTAAAAAGCCATTTTTTGTCACCTTGCATCACAAAAAGCGTAATGTCAAGCGATCAAAAAGGCGTATTCCCCCCAAAATAGTACCAATCTAACCGTCATCTCATCCCACAAAAAAGTACCCCTACCTGACAATCGTCCAAAAAATATAAAAACTACAGCTCTCACACTATGGAGATACTAAAACATGATTTTTTTGGTTTAAAAAATGATATTATTGTGTAAAACTTAAATAAATAAAAAAAGGATACATGTTAGGTATCGCCACGTCTGTAACAACCTGCTCTACAAAAATCTCACATGACCAAACCCCTCAGGTGAATGCAGTAAAAATGAATAAATAAAAGCTGTGCCAAAATTAACAATTTTTGGGTCACCTTGCCTCTAAAAGTGTAATAATGAATAATCAAAAAATCACTGTACTCAATGTACTAAAAAATGGTACCAATAAAAATTTCAACTCTTCCTGCAAAAAATGAGCCCCTACACAAGACAATCGGAAGAAAAATAAAAAAGATATGGCGTTCAGAAAATGGAGACACAAAAACATATTTTTTGTCAAAAATGTTTTATTATGTAAAACTGAAACAAACAAACAAAGTAGACATATTTGATATCATCGCGTCCATAACAACCTGCTCTATAAAAATACCACATGATCTAACTTGTCAGATGAACATGATAAAAAACAAAAAATAAATACAGTACCAAAACATCCATTCTTTGGTTACCTTGCCTCCCAAAAGAAATAATATAGAGCGATTAAAAATCATATGTACCCCAAAAGAGTACCAATAAAACTGTTATCTTAGCCCATAGTTTCCAAAATGGGGTCACTTTTTCATTGTTTGTACTATAGGGTGCATCTGGAGGGCTTCAAATGGGACATGGTGTCTAAAAACCAGTCCAACAAAATCTGCCTTCCAAAAACCATACGGCGCTCCTTTCCTTCTGCGCCCTACCATGCGCCCATACAGCAGTTTACCACCACATGTGGGGTGTTTCTGTAAACCGCAGAATCAGGGTAAGGCTTCATTCACACGACCGTATGTGTTTTGCGGTACGCAAATTGCGGATCCGCAAAAAAAACGGATGACGTTCCGTATGGCATCCGTGTCCGTTTTTTTTGCGGATCCATTGTAACAATGCCTATCCTTGTCAGCACAATGGACAAGAATAGGACATGTTCTATCTTTTTTGCGGAACGGAAATGCGGACATACGGAAACGGAATGCAAACGGAGTACCTTCCGGTTTTTTTGGGGACCCATTGAAATGAATGGTTCCACATACGGTCCGCAAAAAAAACGGAACGGACACGGAAACAAAATACGGTCGTGTGAATGAAGCCTAATAAATATTTGAGTTTTGTTTGGCTGTTAACCTTAGATGTGTTAAAGAAAAAATGGAGTAAAATGGAAAATCTGCCAAAAAAGTGAAATTTAGAAATTTAATCTCCATTTTCCTTTAATTCTTGTGGAATACCTAAAGGGTTAACACATTTATAAAATCAGTGTTAAGTAACTTAAGGGGTGTAGTTTCCAAAATGGGATCATTTATGGGGGGTTCTACTATGTAAGCCCCACAGAGTGACTTCAGACCTGAACTGGTCCTTAAAAAGTGGGTTTTGGAAATTTTCTTAAAAACTTTAAGAATTGCCTCTAAAATTCTAAGCCTTTTAATAAAAGTAAAATATAAAATAAAAATAAAATGACATTTACAAAATGATGCAAACATAAAGTAGACATATGGGGAATGTTAAATAATAAATATTTTATGAGGTATCACTTTCAATTTTAAAAGCAGAAAAATTTTGAAAATTGTGAATTTTTCAAAATTTTTGGTAAAGTTGGGATTTTTTTCATAAATAAAGGTGACATATATTGACTCAAATTTATGACTGTCATGAAGTACAATGTGTCACAAGAAAACAATCTCAGAATGGCTTGGATAAGTAAAAGTGTTCCAAAGTTATTACCACATAAAGTGATACATGTCAGATTTTAAAAAATAAGCCTGGTCACGACGGTGCAAAATGGCCCGGTCATTAAAGGGTTAAACAAAATCATGTTAAGCAGAATCAAAATAAAAAAAGTCAAAATTCACTTTATAGCACCAGATATATATATATATATATATATATATATATATATATATATATATATATAGTATTTACTTTATGCCTATAAATAAACTGGTCTACAGGAACTCCACTTTCTTCTGTTTAGACCTTGGGAGTCTACTAGAATAGAGTATCTATGAGTAAGTCTGTAAGCCACATTCTATAAGCCATTCTAAGCCATTTCAGCAGGGTAATGTCTAAATCCCATACCGTAAAGGGACCTCCTGACGTCACGAGGTCACGTGACTTCCTCAAGTCACGTGATTGTAGGCGCGTCTTATTCAGTTTAGCCTCGCTGGTCTACACGGCTGCCACCAGTTTGTTTCTCTCTGCGTCTCACATTCAGCCACTGTAGGTCCTTTCTACAGGTAAGTTTTATGGGTGGCACAACAGTAAATATGGTGGGTTCACCAACAGGTGCAAGGAGACATAATGGTGGGTGCAGTAGTACATGGGGGAGGGGGGTGCAAGGAGACATAATGGTGGGTGCAGTAGTACATGGGGGAGGGGGGTGCAAGGAGACATAATGGTGGGTGCAGTAGTACATGGGGGAGGGGGGTGCAAGGAGACATAATGGTGGGTGCAGTAGTACATGGGGGAGGGGGGTGCAAGGAGACATAATGGTGGGTGCAGTAGTACATGGGGAGGGGGGTGCAAGGAGACATAATGGTGGGTGCAGTAGTACATGGGGGAGGGGGGGTGCAAGAGGACATAATGGTGGGTGCAGTAGTACATGGGGGAGGGGGGGTGCAAGGAGACATAATGGTGGTGCAGTAGTACATGGGGGAGGGGGGGTGCAAGGAGACATAATGGTGGGTGCAGTAGTACATGGGGAGGGGGGGTGCAAGGAGACATAATGGTGGGTGCAAGTAGTACATGGGGGAGGGGGGTGCTAGGAGACATAATGGTGGGTGCAGTAGTATATGGGCGAGGGGGTGCAAGGAGACATAATGGTGGGTGCAGTAGTACATGGGGGAGGGGGGTGCAAGGAGACATAATGGTGGGTTGCAGTAGTACATGGCGGGGGTGCAAGGAGACATAATGGGTGGGTTGCAGTAGTATATGGGCGAGGGGTGCAAGGAGACATAATGGTGGGTGGCAGTAGTACATGGGGAGGGGTGCAAGGAGACATAATGGTGGGTGCAGTAGTACATGGGGGAGGGGGGTGCAAGGAGACATAATGGTGGGTGCAGTAGTACATGGGGGAGAGGGGTGCAAGGAGACATAATGGTGGGTGCAGTAGTACATGGGGGAGGGGGTGCAAGGAGACATAATGGTGGGTGCAGTAGTACATGGGGGAGGGGGTGCAAGGAGACATAATGGTGGGTGCAGTAGTATATGGGCGAGGGGTGCAAGGAGACATAATGGTGGGTGCAGTAGTACATGGGGGAGGGGGGTGCAAGGAGACATAATGGTGGGTGCAGTATATGGGCAAGGGGTGCCAAGGAGACATAATGGTGGGTGCAGTAGTACATGGGGGAGGGGGGGTGCAAGGAGACATAATGGTGGGTGCAGTATATGGGGGAGGGGGATGCAAGGAGACATAATGGTGGGTGCAGTATATGGGGGAGGGGGATGCAAGGAGACATAATGGTGGGTGCAGTATATGGGGGAGGGGTGCTAGGAGACATAATGGTGGGTGCAGTATATGGGGGAGGGGGTGCAGGAGACATAATGGTGGGTGCAGTATATGGGGGAGGGGGATGCAAGGAGACATAATGGTGGGTGCAGTATATGGGGGAGGGGGATGCAAGGAGACATAATGGTGGGTGCAGTAGTACATGGGGAGGGGGGGTGCAAGGAGACATAATGGTGGGTGCAGTATATGGGGGAGGGGGGTGCAAGGAGACATAATGGTGGGTGCAGTATATGGGCGAGGGGTGCAAGGAGACATAATGGTGGGTGCAGTAGTATATGGGGGAGGGGGTGCAAGGAGACATAATGGTGGGTGCAGTATATGGGCGAGGGGTGCAAGGAGACATAATGGGTGCAGTATAATGGGGGAGGGGGGTGCAAGGAGACATAATGGTGGGTGCAGTATATGCGGGAGGGGATGCAAGGAGACATAATGGTGGGTGCAGTAGTACATGGGGAGGGGAGTGCAAGGAGACATAATGGTGGTGCAGTAGTATATGGGCGAGGGGTGTGCAAGGAGACATAATGGTGGGTGCAAGTAGTACATGGGGAGGGGTGTGCAAGGAGACATAATGGTGGGTGCAGTATATGGGGGAGGGGGGTGCAAGGAGACATAATGGTGGGTGCAGTAGTACATGGGGGAGGGGGGTGCAAGGAGACATAATGGTGGGTGCAGTATATGGGGGAGGGGGTGCAAGGAGACATAATGGTGGGTGCAGTAGTATATGGGCGAGGGGAGTGCAAGGAGACATAATGGTGGGTGCAGTAAGCACATGGGGAGGGGTGCAAGGAGACATAATGGTGGGTGCAGTATATGGGGGAGGGGGGTGCAAGGAGACATAATGGTGGGTGCAGTATATGGGGGAGGGGGGTGCAAGGAGACATAATGGTGGGTGCAGTAGTACATGGGGGAGGGGGTGCAAGGAGACATAATGGTGGGTGCAGTAGTACATGGGGGAGGGGGGTGCAAGGAGACATAATGGTGGGTGCAGTAGTACAATGGGGGAGGGGGGTGCAAGGAGACATAATGGTGGGTGCAGTAGTACATGGTGGGGGAGGGGGGTGCAAGGAGACATAATGGTGGGTTTCAGTATATGGGGCAGGGGGTGCAAGGAGACATAATGGTGGGTGCAGTATATGCAGGGCCGCCATCAGGGGGGTACAGCAGAATCTGCTGTGGGGGGCCCGGGCAGATTCATCAAGAAAGGGGGTCCTGGGCGCCTGTCAGCAATCCCCCTCAACCTGGCCATCTGGCCGATCGGGCATTTGGCCTGGTGGGCCGCTCCATATTTTAAATCAGTGGGCCGCTGTGAGGTGGCTACTGAACTCAATTGCATCTGCATCCACTAGATGCAGATACAATTGTGCTGCAGTAGCGAGTGCCGGAGGAACAAGGGAACCTCTGGTTCCCTGCTCCTCTATTCCCGTTGGCCGGTGCAACTCATGTGACGTAGGCGGTGCGAGACATCATTGCGC
>ONZH01022807.1:0-15385 GCA_900303285.1 Rhinella marina | reverse complement strand
TTATAATACAGGAAATGGTTATAAATGATTAATTATTATTAATTATTATTAATTATAAAGGATATAATTAAGGTGCTTTGAGTTTGATTTGGTTCTGTTTGGTTAAGCAGAATATTGTGTACTCAGCTCCAGGTGGCCTACTGGCTTTTTGTAGTTACAAAAAAACATCCATAATATAATGTAAGAACTTTAAAGTGTTTTTTTTATTTTATTTATTTTTAAAGAAGTGTAACTTATTCTATCCGTTATCAATCTGGAGAGATACATTGTAATATTGTAAAGTATAATGTTTCATTTTGCTTTCCCCATAGGTCTGATAAGCAAGACATAAAAAATTAATACACATTGAAAATGCTAAGTATTGGGTGTCTTAGTTGAATCTTCACTGTGTATCTAGAGGGATCTGATAAGTTTAATTCTGCAACCTAAATGGATCTGGGTATCCTGGCACACAAGACAAGATATTACATTCTTCAATGACTTCTGAGCATTGAAGTGATAAGGCTGTAGGTAATCTGGTCTGTGAAGAGTTGAAACCTTTAGGGATAACAACCTCAAATGAGTTTGTCACGTCAAATTATTTCCAGGGACTCACTAAATGTTAATGTCTCAGGATTCTAAGAGTAGTTCCATACTACTAGGAACACGCTAAGATAATAGATTGCTATCCTTGCTCTTTGTTCATGTTGAACTGTTCCCAGCCATGGATCACATAGTGGCCAGAGAAAAATAACCCTTTTGTATGATTAGAGATGAAGAAAACAGTAGAAATTCATTATTTTAATAAGGCATAAAGATGCCATCTAAATTCACTTTTGACAATCCCCGGAGAAAGGTCCCCATGATTGAGCTAATCTTCTTATGAACATTGTTGCTCACTTATTTCTGTATTATTTTATCTGACTCATGTCAACATGTCGAGCTAAGCCATGTACTTCCCATGGGAAACGTTTTATCATGCTTAAATGTGCTCCCATATAGCCCTCAATGACAATCAGGTCACTTCTGTTATAATCTCATCAATTTTTGCTCGACCAGTTATCACTATCTTCAAGAGACCTTTATTCTTCTAATGTAATGGAAAGCACGGATTAGTATTTCTTTAATGAGGTACAAGATTGGCACAAATATGTGCATGTGTTGATAACTATTAGTCCTGTAACAGTGCACAGTCATCATAAAATATGAAGATCATATGTGCTTAGATATACAAAGCTATACAATTGTAATTATATTATCTTCAATATAGAAATTTAAAAGAATGTATAATTAATGTCATATACTTTGAAAGATAACACAGTACTTTGCTTTAACCCCTTGGCACATTTGGACGTAACTGTATGTGCAAAATGCAAGTAAGTTGCGGCATTTGGACGAACAGTTACGTCCAAACTGCTTACCGGGACTGTGACACTATAAAGTGTCACAGCCCCGGAGTCTCTGCTCTCCCGGAGAGCAGAGACCTCCGGGAAGCCGGCAAGGGAGCAATCAGAGCCTCTGCAGACCAACCAATCCAGCACTTCATTGTTAAAATGCCGGTTTCAGGCTGCGATCTCTGGACTCTGGAGATCACAGCCTGAAACCAGGTAAGATGTCTCCTGTGCTCTACAAAAATATGTTAGGTATCCCCCCCCCTTGTAGTGCCCCCCCACTCTTTGTAGTGCCCCCCGATTGCCTCCTTCTGCCCCCTTATGCGCTGTATTATGTGATGGCAGCGGCTCAGGATCGGAGCCGCTGCCATCAGCAGAGAGTGTGAGCTGTAATTACTGAAATTATCATTTGAATTATCTGAAATTCATATGCCCAGAGCGGCTTAATGAGATCCGCATGGCAGGGTGAGTAACAAAATATTTGATAAGTAAAAACATGTAAAAAAAAAATAGTGTACTGTATTGTATATATATACCAGCAGTCACTGCGAATAATGAAAAAAAGTATAGAAGGACAATGTGGTCGTGCGTAGTGCGCTGCAGTAATTTTGTTTCATGCTAGGCAGCGCCTCTAACTCTCGACCCAAACAACTTAAGTGAAGGTATTCTAGTCATTATTGTTAATGGTGCTGGCCGTTCTCCCGTTTGTGTCAGGCAAATGCACTAGTTCGAAAGAAAGTACCCTTATATTCCCCTTCATAGTTAGCACTTCCTCCTCCTACACACAGACTCAAAGACGTGCCCATGCTGCAGCTACTGTCAGTGGGCGATATCCAATGTATTCCTACCGCACCATGTTAACGATATAAAGAAAGTTATTGTGATGATAACGTTATCTATTGCCATAAATACCTTTTTAGAAGAAAAAAATATGATATGGCCCCCCTCTCACACCCATAATATCTTAATAGTAGTATGTGTTAGTATTAAAAAGAGTCATCATCTAACAATTGTGTACATTTTTATGTTGCAGAGCACCGTCAACGACTGCGTCACCACCGTTGAGGCAGGATGGCCCCGGAAGTACCTGCAGTCTCTAGTAAGTGTAAAATATATTTAATTTGTTTTTCATCCAAGCTACGTGGGAGTGCAGCTGCAGTAAGAGCACTAGTGGTTAGGAACGGGATTCTCCAGCCCCAAACTATTCCCATGTAGCTACAACTATTTATTAGAGTTGAATATAAGGCTACTTCTACACTAGCGGCAGCCCGGATCCAGCGGGTGAAGGGTCCCTCCGGATCTGTGCTGCCGCAGGTACACGTGTGGGGCCGGAACCACGCTCTGGCCCAAATTCACTGTAATGGGGGTGGGCCGCGAATCTGGCCACAGCCCGTTAACCCCTGCTGAGAGGCAGCCGGAGCGAAAATACAACATGTAACTGTTGTGTTTTCGCTCCGGCTGCCTCTCAGCAGGGGTTAACATGCTGTGGCCGGATTCGCGGCCCGCCCCCATTACAGTGAATTTGGGCCGGAGCGCGGTTACGGCCCCACACGTGTACCTGCGGCAGCGCGGATCCGGATGGAACCTTCACCCGCCGGATCCGGGCTGCCTCTAGTGTAGAAGTAGCCTTAGGCCATTATTTCATGATTTTTGACAGCTGCTACACCTCAGAAGAACCGCTCTCACCGTCCTCCACCCCAGCGAGAGAGGACCCCACCTGCCCCTCCAACACCACCAGCCCAACTACCAGAGGTAGAAGGTAGGTAAAAAAAAGTGTAATGGGTGGACCTTCTGTCTTCAAAATATGAGCTAAATGTATGTTTTATCTTTGGTAGCTCCAACCGACAGGGAGCAGTTTTCACCTAGACCATGGGAAGACCACGCCGTATGGGTGCCCAGTAAGTACCACAAAAAGCCACAGTCAGTACAGAATACATGTCACAGAATAAGTCGCTCCAGTACATTAAAGTTTAGATTTTTTTTTTGTGGGACAACCACTGTAACTCGATTATACAAACTAAGTACATAACTGTTTCCACCCCTACAGACATCTCCACTGACTTTGAAGTGGAGGCTGGATTACGGCGCCTTGGCTCCAGGCTCCACGCTGCGTCCCGGCTCATTCGTGGCCTGCAGCTGGAGCTGCAAGAGCTGCAGGACATGATGGCCCGATGTCGGCAAAGGCCGGCATAATCTTATTTTTTTGTTCCTTTCTTTTGTTTTTTATATTATTTATTTGTTAAAAAGAAGTTTTTATTTATTACTAAAATATTCTTGAAAAACCTGTGTTTTGAGTGTTTTGTTAAACCTTTAACACCTTCCTGATCCTGACATAGTGTGAAGAAGACAGAGTTTTTTTCCCCACAGCCATTTTCCCATATTAATGAACACAGCGGTGTCTGCCGGCCGAAGTATTACTACATTACACACACTCCTGTTAACTGATTACAATCGACAGACAGAAAAATAAAAAAAAGGCTTGGCTTGTTTGGGCAACAAGCCTGTACATTCTACCTTAACATAGGCAGTGAAAATTATATATGAGTTTTTTATGGCTGCCCCGGCCAGTAGTAGTAGGGGATGGGGTATATCAGCATAGAGTGATTGGTAAAATAAATACAACAGACTGCAGTGGTGTATAACAATGTCCGCTAATATAACTTGTACGGGAGGCAGAGGCAGTGTAAAAATTTTATTTTATTTTTTTAAATATATATAACACGTAAATATATATTTTTTTGGAGGGGGGGGAATAAAGGCTGAGGCTCAAAAACAAACTTAACAATACTAAATAGAACTATTAGTAACGTTAACTAAAAACAGCTACTCTCCTACTTAGCGTAGAAAACGGAGGCGGAGGTAGACAACAGTGTTTGGTTTTGAAATAGGGTTTTGGAGACTTTGGGTTTGCACAGCCCATTACATGACACAAGACATTTGGCTGTAAAATTATGGCCCGGCTGACAGCAACAGTGGGAAGACACTCAGACTATTCTGCCCTGCAAGACCTGATCTAATCACCACCAGCATCAGCAAGAGGAGTATGAAATTCGGATGTAATCCAGTCTTTATTCATTGTTATAAAGGTATTTTTTTGAACACTGCCCGGTGACAGATTTGTCCTTTTGGGTGTCACCACCCCCCCCAGCGGCACTAAAAACCCTCTCTGACATGACACTTGAGGCTGGGCAGGAAATAAGCCCTAGTGCATAGTGGGACAGTTCCGGCCACTGTTGTAATCTGCCTGCCCAGAAGTCCAGGGGGTCTGAGAAGAGGCTTTGTGAGCCAGACTGCAGGTACGCCTGAACCTGCTCATTGAGGCGGGTGATCTGGGCCTGCTCACTTGGCTGTAGCTGTTGGGAGCATGAAGAGAAAAATTTCTGCATCATACTAATTAGGCTTAACTGGCTGCTGCTGGTTGTGGCAGAAGGTGGATTACTCAGCCGGACCTCCTTCTCAGACATGCTGGCAGCAGGCTGGCGCTGGCTAAAAGCTGTGGCCAGGTTACTACATAGCTTCTCCCGCAATGATACTAATTTCTCCTCCCTTTCCTGGGGAGGAAAACAATCCCCCATGTTGGAATGATACCGCGGGTCCAGAAGCATCGCCAGCCAGTATTCGTCAGTCTGCCTTATGTTTAGGATACGCCTGTCAGTGCGTAAGCATGTGAGCATACAGCTCGACACCCTGCCCAGTGTGCCTGAGAGGCCACTTCTTTCCATCTCAGCCTCTCTCTGAGAAACTGCTGTGTCCCTGAAAGTCTCATCATCCTCATCCTCCTGCTGTGTCTCCTCCTCCTCCTCCTCCTCCTGGTCATCATCACCCTCATTAAAATCCTCCTCCTCTTCCCCCTCCTCTAACTGAAGATCCTCATCCTCATCCACCTCCTGCTCCACAAGGGAACTTTGGCGTTGGGGCTCCCCTAGAGTGACAGCATGTCAGGTAGACAAATGGCCAGGATTTCCTTCCCTCATTGCCCCCTGCTGCATGAGCATGAGTGTCTTTTCCAGCACAAATATTATTGAAATTATGTTGTTCACACCGCAGCTGTCCCAGCTGACCAATTTGGTGGCTTCTTCTAAGGGCCTTAGAACAGTGCAGGCATCTCGGACCAGCCACCACTGCCGGAAATCAAAGCCGCACCTGCTCCCTATGCTGGAAGATTCTGGCTGCTGCTGGACAAAATCATCCATTGCTCTACGCTGCTCTAGGAGTCGCTGCAACATATGAAGAGTGGAATTCCACCGGGTCGCCACGTCACCTATTAAGCAGTGTGGCGGAAGACCGTTTTGACGCTGCAGTTCTACCAGAGCGTGGCGAGATACATATTAATGGCTGAAATGAGTGCAAAGCTTCCGCGACTTTGCCAGCACTGTGCGCAGGCCAGTGAATGTTTTTAGAAATCTTTGCACCACTAGATTTAGGACATGTGCTATACAGGGAGCATGTGAGAATTGACCCAGGTTCAGCGCTGCCACTATATTTGTCTCATTGTCACTCACTACCTTGCCCACTTCCAGCTGACGTGGAGTCAGCCAGCGCGCTATTTGCTGCTTCATGTAATGCAGCAAGCGCTGGCCTGTGTGGCTGCTACTACTACCAAGACAAACTAAGTCTAACACTGCATGGCAGCGTTTCACCTGGCACATGTGATGTGAAGGAGCAGGGGTAACTCGCTGCCCTGACGCTCCAGCAGGCGGACTGTCCATGGAGGTGGAAGTGGATAGTTGTTGGGTGGTCTGCTGCAATATTGGCTGGAAAGCACGTGGAGGTGCCAACAGCAATTGACTGGGTTGCTGGGGGGTTCCTGCCTCGCTGCCACTAAATACATTCAGCCATTGGGCAGTAAAGGACATGTATTGCCCCTGGCCGTAAGCACTGCTCCAGGTGTCCACAGTGACGTGCACCGTGCTGATTAGAGACAGCTGCAGGGAGCGTCCAATATTGTCAGCCACGTGGGAGTAAAGGGCAGGGATATCTTTGTTGGAGAAGTAATGCCGGCTAGGGACCTGCCAGCGTGGCTGAGCGCAAGCCATTAGCTCCCTAAAAGCTGGACAGTCAACCAGCTGGTACGGCAGAGACTGCACAGCCAGCAACTTTGTCAGGTGACCATTCAGTTTGCGCACTGTCGGATTACTTGTGGTGTAAAACTGCTTCCTGGCCACGCACTCGGCAATGGATGGCTGCCGAATGAGAGGAGGTGGAGAAATGCACGCACTGGCCGATGATGAGGTTGATGTACTAGTTAAACACCGGGAAGCGGGCTGAGCTATGGCCCTGGATGCAGCCTGCCTGACAGAAGGGACCCCGGGAGAAGTAACCAGCTCTTTAGTATTAATGGGCTGCTCTAAATTGCCAGCATGATGCCACTTCAAATGGTTCCACAGAGCAGTGGTCCCAACATTGGTGGCTTTCCAACGGCTCAATTTGTGTTTACACAAATTACATGTGGCCATACTGCTATCCCCCGGCAGAGTGGCAAAATACTTCCACACACCTGACGTGCGCCCTCCACAGCTGGCCAAGCATGTAGCCCTTGCACGCTTACACCCTGGTGCCGGCCCCACTATATTTGGGATCTCGCTAGTTCCCAGGGAAGCACTAGCCCTGGGCCTAACTCGCCTCTGCCCTTTGTTGCTGCCACTACTAGTACCACCCTCCTCATCTGAGCTCAAATCCTCCTCACCAGCCCGATCCGCTTCCCAAGTCCTCCGGTCTAACACATCAGATTCATCATCAGACTCCTCCACAACACATTTTTGGGAATGCAAATTAGGCTGTTCCCCACCAACTGACAATTCCGGGCAGTCCAAACTCTGACTGCCCTCTAAGAAATCCTCAGGAAGGCTGTCCTCTATAACCGCCGGATTATAAGGTGGGCTTCGGTGGCTTCTTTTTTTAGAAATTTCAGAAGGGTCACCACTAGGAGGGAGCACTGAAGCCCTAGAGGTGGCAGAAAATGAAGGGGTTTGCTTGAGTGGAATGGTGGAGCAGGACGAGTCTGACCCCTGGCTACATATGGATACTGTATCAGCAGATGACAGCAGATCATCCGGATGAGACTGAGATGAGCGTGCCATCCACTCCACTACCTCATCTACTTTCTCCTCCACTACAATTTTGCGCCTCGGTGGGTTAGCCTGGTGGAACAACGGCCAAGTATAGCAAATACTACTAGTAGATGCTCCAGCTACAGGTCTTTTGGCACTGCTGCCCTGTGCCACCTTCTCCTTTTTTTTAAAGCTCAAAGTCTGGCTGGAACTGGACCCCTTTTGCTTATCCATTCCAGACATTTTTCAATTCACTCTGTGGCCCTGCAGCTGGTCTTTGTCCCTGTATCTCACTGTCTCTCCCTATCTCTCCCTGTCTCTCTCTCCCTGCTTGATTAAATACTAGCCCTGAACTGGCCCTGCACTTGCCCTGCAGTATCCATGATATCTGTAATATGGATTCCCAGAGCAATTACACCCCAATTTTCACAAAACAGGTCTCAGAGTCTCAGAACTTTACACACAGTGCTTCTGCTCATCTCAGCAGTTGCAGCAGAAGTGATGTGTCACTGGCTTACCGAGTCTGAGCCAATCAGAGCAAGCCCTGCCCATTAGGTCAGGTGACCGCTTTGTTCCCGGGCTTTTGCGCATGATAAACGTACTAACAGTAAAAGTTCGCTAATGAATTGAAATTGTACGCAACATCGTATACAGAAACTTATACGTAGCAATAGCGAATGCGTGCAAAGCCGAAACGAATCACCTAATATTCGGATTCGTTTCGCAGCTAAAAAATGCCAAGATTCGATGCGAATCGACAAATCGATTCGCTCATCTCTAGTGCGGATGCGTGCTGATTTTCGGGAACGCATCCGGACTGAATCCGTGACGCCCATGTGAAAGAGGCCTAAATTAGTACTAACAAAACTGCCAACTTATCCCGTAGTTTCCAAAATGGCGTCAGTTTTTTGGAGTTTCCTACTCTAGGGATGCATCAAATGTGACATGGCAACTTAAAATTTTTCCAGTGAAATCTGCCCTGGCGTTCCTTTCCTTCTGCGCCCTGCCGTGTGCCTGTACAGCAGTTTACGATCACAAATGGGGAATTTCTGTAAACTACAGATTCAGGGTAATAATTATTGAGTTTTGTTTAGCAGTTAACCCTTGCTTTATTCTCGGAATAAAATGATTTATATGGAAAATCTACCAAAAAAGTGAAATTTGGAAATTTTGTCTACATTTTCCTTTAATTCCTGTGGAACACCTGGGTTAATAACGTTTGTAAAATCAGTTTTGAATACCTTGAGGGATGTAGTTTCTAAAATGGGGTCATTTTTGCCTGGTTTCTATGATGGAAGCCTCAAAAAGTGACTTCAGACCTGAACTGGTCCTTAAAAAGTGGGTTTTGGAAATTGTGTGAAAAATTTCAAGATTTGCTTCTAAATTTCTAAGCCTTCTATCGTCCCAAAAAAATAAAATGTAATTTTCAAAATGATCCAAATCTGAAGTAAACACATAGGGGTTTGTAAAGTAATAACTATTTTGGAGGTATTACTATGTATTTTAAAAGTAGAGAAATTGACATTTGGAAATTTGCTAATTTTTCTAAATTTTTGGTAAATTTGGTATTTTTTTTATAAATAAGAATGAAATATTTTGACTCAAATTTACCACTGCCATGAAGTACAATATGGGACGAAAAAACAATCTCAGAATGGCCTGGATAAGTAAAAGCATTTTAAAGTTATCACCACATAAAGTGAGACATGTCAGATTTGCTAAAAATGGCCTGGTCCTTAAGGCCAAAACAATCTGCAGCATCAATGGGTTAATATTTGAGTCTTAAAGGGGTTGAGCAGCGTTGATGACCTATCCTCAGATTGCACCACTGCTACAAGAGAGAAGGCACTGTAACGAAGGGACATGACAATCTGGAGAACTCAAAATCAAATCAATATTTGGCTTCATCACCCTTTGCCTTCAAAACAGTATCAATTCTTCTAGGTATTTTGATGGAAATTGGCAGGAAAATTCTTCCTCCGGATCTTCTGTGGGTGTAGGTTTGCTCAAATCCTTCTCTCATGTAGTCCCAGACAGACTCAATGATGTTGAGATCATAACTCTTTGGGGTTCCAGGACTTCTTGTTCTTCTTTACACTAAAAATTAATTATGCTGATTGTCTGTTTAGGGTCATTGTCCTGCTACAGAATAAATTTGAAGCCATTCAGACACATCCCTGATGGTACTTCATGATGAATAGGCATTTGCCTGTATTTCTTAGCATTGTTGACACCATTAATCCTTACCAAATTTGAAAGGAACCTTGCAGTGACCAAATAATGGTTAGTTAACTGGTCTGCATAAGGAAAAGTGATAACAGTGCACTTGCACCTTCTCTGATTGGAGTCATTCACTTCCCAATAGTAATGACAATCGTTTGTAATAATTATCATTTTAATGCGCTTTTCTCACAGGGACTCAAAGCGCATGGATAGTTGTGTGGCCAGGGTGACTACCTGGGAAGTCAGTGTCTGCCTTATAGGCACTCAACCCCAATAAACACAAAGATCAATTTCATAGTCACCGTAACATCTTAGGTGTTTGACACAAGGGGGGTGGGGGCTTTCACACCACATTTTGCTTTTTGTATGGTTCCATGAATGCACTTGTTGTCAGCCACTGTGCGAATGGCCGATTTTAATCTACTTGGGCTGTAGGTCTGTAGATCTGGGGGTACTACAAATTGTTTATTGCTATGCATTGTGCTTCACTATTTGTTTCCTGGCTGTTACTACCAGCAAGCAAGGTATGGCAAAGGTTGGTTGGAACAGGGTTAACCACCCTGTTCCTCCCCTCTTGGTGGGAGTGGGCCATTCCTGCTTCTTTCCAGGAGGGGGGCTGCCTGTCTAGAGATAGAGGGAGAATGATATAGACTGTAGGGCTTCTTCATCAACAAAGATTTCTCCATAGAGAACCATCACAAAATTGCCTCAAGTGAAACTGTCAGGGCTGGGATACACAGATAAGGGGTAAGTGATCCCTAAGCTTAATCCCAACCCCTTTCCCTGCCTATTGCCTACTCAGGCTAACCCCTGAGTCGACAACCTGAAGACTTGAAATACACTAGCAAAAGTGCAGGGGAAAGGGAAGACAAACAAGACAGACAAACAAGAACCAAATGGATAGTCAGATAGTCGCGTCAAAACCAGGAGAGAACGTCAGGAACAAAATCAGCAAGCAAAGAGTAGTCAAAAATCACGCCAAGGGTCAAAGAACAACTAGAATCTAAACTGCAGAGCACAAATGACAAACCAAGTAGTAGCAAGGAAACTCCAAACACTAGCAGCAAGGCTCACATTTGAGGGCCTTAAATACCTAGCAGACCCCACCCAACCAGCTGACTGGGAGGAGAAAGCAAGGAACAAAACTTAACTCATGAGATACCAAATGAACAGAAAATAAACAGACTACATTGCTTGCGTTTTCTGACGACCAGAAACAGGCCGCGAGCGAGTGTGCACACCAGCCACGTCCCTGGCACTTATGATCGTCGCGCGCGTCCCCTGCCTGGGACGCGCATTCACAGCCAGAGACCGTCGGCTGGAGGAGGAGCCTGACGAAATAGCGGAAGAAGCCTGGCCATGGGCAACCACATCGCCACCAGAGTCAGAGACAGGACCAGCAGAACAGGTGCAATGACTGCAGGTCCTGACAGTACCCCCCTCCAGGAGGGGCCTCCGGACCCTTAGAACTCAGAGATGGTTTAGAAGGATGACTCTGGTGAAACAATCTCACTAACCGGGGTGCATGCACATCCCTAGCAGGGACCCAAGATCTATCTTCTGGACCTAATCCCTTCCAATGGACGAGGTACTGAAGGGAATTCCTCACCAACCTAGAGTCAAGAACCCTCTCCACCTCATACTCAAGATCTCATCCACAACAGACGGAGAGGGAGGGTCAGGGAGGGGTACAACAGGGTCAACATAGCGCTTTAGCAGATTTTTATGAAAAGTATTGTGGACCCGCCATTCCGGGGGCAACGCAACCTTGAAAGATACAGGATTAAACAAAAGGACCGATGAACCTAGGAGCAATTTTCAGAGACGGAACTTTCAGTTTGAGGTTTTTAGTAGACAACAAGACTTTATCACCCACAACAAACGTTTCAGAGACAGTATGTTTATTCCTGGATTGGTGGACCATTTGGCTTTGTGATTTTTTCAAGTTCTGCTGAACTCGTGACCACACTGTGCACAGTTGGTTAGTTATGGATTCTGCCCGAGGAGTATCAGAAACAGAACACGATGAGAAAGAAAACCTGGGGTGAAAACCATAATTACAGTAAAAGGGTGATGTGAGTGTGGATGAACTAGTGTGATTGTTGATAGCAAATTCGGCTAGCGGAAGATTTGAGGCCCACTGATGCTGACAGTCAGAGATAAAAAGACGAAGGTACTGGATCAGCTCCTGATTCATCCTCTCCGTCTGCCCATTGGTTTCAGGGTGAAAGGCAGAAGAAAAGGACAATTTAACCTCTAATTTAGAACAGAAAGCTCGCCAAAACTTAGCCACAAATTGTACCCCCCTGTCGGATACCACCTTATCAGGAATACCATGGAGACAAACCACATGCTGGATAAACAGATCAGCCAATTCTTCCGCTGATGGCAGCTTTTTCAACGGAATGAAATGACCCATTTTAGAGAACCGATCCACCACCACCCAAATGACAGTGCACCCCTGAGATGGTGGCAAATCAGTAACAAAGTCCATGGAAATGTTCGACCAGGGTTTGTCTGGCACTGGGAGCGGGAGAAGAGGTCCCTCAGGACGTCTCCTGGGGATCTTTCCCCGTGAACAGACTTGACAAGCCTGAACAAAAGCATAAACGTCAGTATGCATATGTGGACACCAATAATTTCTTTTCAGTAAATCTAATGTTCCCCGAACACCTGGGTGACCTGCTAGCACTGAACAATGTGTCTCCTCTAACACTCTCAAATGGCAAGACATGGGAACAAACAATTTGCCTTCCGGAAGGTCTTTAGGAGCAGAATTTTGTTCAGCAAGAATTTGAGAAGAGAGGTGAGAGGAGACAGCTGCCAGTACAATACCTGGAGGTAAAATGTTACCAGACTCAGACTCCGAACCCTCAGGAATACCGAAACTCCGGGATAAAGCATCAGCTTTAACATTTTTTGTACCCGGTCGGTAGGTAACAACAAAATTAAAACGTGAGAAAAACAAGGCCCATCTGGCCTGACGAGCATTGAGACGTTTTGCACTATCAAGATACACCAGGTTTTTATGGTCTGTGATCACTGTCACTGGGTGAAGAGCTCCCTCCAAGAAATGGCGCCACACTTCAAAAGCCCATTTGATGGCAAGGAGCTCGCGATTCCCAATATCATAATTTCTTTCACATGAAGAGAATTTTTTAGAGAAAAATGCACATGGCCTGAGGTTTGTGAGAGCAGAAGACCCTTGAGATAATACTGCCCCTACACCGACCTCAGAAGCATCTACCGCTACAATGAAGGGTTGAGAGAGATCAGTCTGAATCAACACAGGGGCTGTAGAAAAAGCTTTCTTGAGCTCCTGAAACACAGAGTATGCTGCAGGAGACCAGTTGCTAGGATCAGCCCCCTTGCGGGTAAGATCCGTGAGTGGTTTGGCAATTATGGAAAAGTTTTTTATAAAGTTTCTGTAGTAATTGGCAAAACCTAGAAACCGTTGAAGGGATTTTAAGTCAGTGGGGCGGACCCACTCTGCTATCGCCTGAACCTTACACGGATCCATCTGTACATCGGAAGGAGTGACCACATAACCCAGAAATGAAACCTTTTGCACACAAAAAATACATTTTTACTTAGCGAACAAAGAGTTTTTTCGCAACCAGGACAACACAAGGCGAAGATGTTCAAGATTGGGTGGCGACACCACACAGAAGGGCAGATGGCAAAACCCCCAGGGTCAGCAGCAAGGGGTTACACCCAGTAAGGCACAAGACAGACTGACCTCAAGCCCCACAGCTCGCAGATAGA
This sequence comes from Rhinella marina, assembly GCA_900303285.1. Classification (NCBI taxonomy): domain Eukaryota; kingdom Metazoa; phylum Chordata; class Amphibia; order Anura; family Bufonidae; genus Rhinella; species Rhinella marina. The sequence goes on along the minus strand of ONZH01022807.1, from coordinate 1,977 downwards.
TATAGCTCCAGGGCACCTGATAAGACAACCCAGGAACAGACCAGGGAATGTTAACCCCATCAGAACCAGGATTAACAAGAAGCACAGAACAAATGATACAGGCAACAGTTCACACACAAGGCTGCAGCCAGCACGCATCACAGAACCAGCATAACTGGGAACACCCACAGCCAGTACACAAAGTGCATGCAGCTATCCTGCACAGCATCAGTGACAGGAACCACAGAGATGCAGACACAGGGAGTACATACTTACACAGCCATAGTTCACACACGACACCACAGCCAGCACGCAGCCCCAAGCAACCAGCATACACAGGAGTCAGCCTGCAGCCAGTACTCAAGAGGGCATGCAGCCAGCCTACACAGCCACAACTGTCACAGTGAACCGCACCATGACCATGACACATACATTACATTAGCTTTCACTTTTAAGCAAATACCATAGATAAATTCTACATTTATGTAAAAATACCATATCTAAATGCATTTTTGTTTTTTTACTGGTGGTCAAGAGCTATATTTTAGTATGTTCATGTGCAGTCAAATATAAAATAGGGATAGGATAGGGTCCCTTGTTGGTGTCAGACAGTTCATACTTGAACAAAGCTAGAGCTTTTTGTCCCCTCACCTTTTTCATATCTACTAGGGCATGATGGCATGCTTGCTGGTTCTTACCTTTGTTGGCTAACATTGCAGTGCTGAGACAGAAAAGGACTTATTATACCAATTATTGGGAGCAAGCATTCATACGAACGCTTAATCCTGATAATTGGCTTGTGTAATTAAGCAGCTGATCAGCCAACTCATTTTTCGGCTGATGACCATCTTTCTGAAGGATAAAAGATGCCTGATTATTGGCAGCACATCTCCTTGTGTAATCAGGGATGTACTGCCAATAATGAATAGACGAGAATGAGGGAGGAACAACTGTAGTAGTAATCATTTCTCCTACATTCAAAGTTTGCATCTGCCTGTGTTCATCCATCGGCATTAGCACTGCAGAACAGCCGGCAGTGTAATAGGAGCTTTACTTGATTAGGTTCTTATCAATTACTTGAAATTAGGTCTGAGATAGGATGGTTCCATGGGCTTCATAGCAGCTGCCCATGTTCTATGCATGCCCTCAGAAAGGATCTCTGATTTCCCAAGGACTCTTATGTTTGAGGAGAAGACTGAAAATAAAGCAAAAATAAAAAATAAAATAAAATAAAAATAAAGCAAAGCATGCAGTGGTAGATAAGTTAGAGAGTGGTCAGAACAGAGTGGTGGGTGTAGAAGTGAACCACGGGGGGAGGATAACAGCAGTGGATAAGGAGATCCATGTGTTACAAATCAGCAGAAAAAAACATGTCTAGTCAGAAAACATCAATAAATTACATTTCTAAACCTAAATGTACAAAAACACATGGTAATTTAAAGTGTATGTTCACAAATGCCAGAAGTCTAGCAGGCAAAATGGCTGAGCTTGAGGTCATGGTACTGGAGGAGGAAATTGATATAGTTGGAGTTGCTGAGACATGGCTGGACTCTTCGCATGACTGGGCTGTCAATCTCCAGGGTTATACTCTGTTTCGGAGGGATAGGGAGAATAGGAAGGGAGGAGGAGTATGTCTGTATGTCAGAAGTAGTATAAAAGCGAGTATGAAGGAGACAATGGTGGGTGATGATTGTGTGAATGCAGAATCCGTGTGGGTGGAATTACAAGGGGAGACTAACAATGAAAGAATTATTTTTGGTGTAATTTATAGACCCCCAAACATCACTGAGGAGATAGAGGATCAGCTGCATAGACAAATAGAGGCGGCTGCCCAGGCAGTACAGTAGTGATAATGGGAGATTTTAACTTCCCTGGCATTGATTGGGGTCATGGATCGGCTTCAACTGCAAAGGAGAGAAATTTTATTAACTTATTGCAGGATAATTTTCTGGGTCAGTTTGTAGAAGAACCAACAAGAAGTGATGCACTGTTGGATCT
>ONZH01022806.1:0-15608 GCA_900303285.1 Rhinella marina | reverse complement strand
TCCTCCTGTGCTTTACCCTGCACACCCGTCTGCTACCTGCCTATTGTCTGCAGCTTCTGTGGAACTACAAGTGCCAGCTTGCCAGCTTACCTGCCGCTTCCAGTGTTCTACCTAGTCCCTGCTATTGGACTCCAGCTACTAACCACCAGTATCGTGACAGCTCGTCTCAGCAGTCGCAGCAGAAGTGATGCGTCACTGGCTTACCGAGCCTGAGCCAATCAGAGCAAGCCCTGCCCACTAGGTCAGGTAACCGCTTTCTTCCTGGGCTTTTGCGCACGATACTAAAGCAGTGAACTGGCTAGGTTGTCATAGAAACCTGATGTGTGCCTGTGAGCTTCTATTGGCTGATAAGGGTCATGTGACCAGGCTACTATATGCTAATGCATTTTTTGGGAATATCTCAGGAACGGTACGTCCTGGAGAGTTGAAAACTGTTTTAAAACCTTCCCGGACACCTGATGTACATGTGTGCCAAATTTTGTGATTGTAGCTGCAGCGGTGTGGATTCCTTTAGCGGACACACACACACACACACACACACATACACTCAGCTTTATATATGTTAGATATACAGTACAGACCAAAAGTTTGGACACACCTTCTCATTCAAAGAGTTTTCTGTATTTTCATGACTATGAAAATTGTAGATTGACACTAAAGGCATCAAAACTATGAATTAACACATGTTGAATTATATACTTAACAAAAAAGTGTGAAGCAACTGAAAATATGTCTTATATTCAAGGTTCTTCAAGGTTCTTTTGCTTTGATTACTGCTTTGCACACTCTTGGCATTCTCTTTATGAGCTTCAAGAGGTAGTCACCTGAAATAGTATTCCAACAGTCTTGAAGGAGTTCCTTAGGAGATGCTTAGCACTTGTTGTCCCTTTCGCCTTCACTCTGCGGTCCAACTCACCCCATACCATCTCGATTAGGTTCAGGTCTGGTGACTGTGGAGGCCATGTCATCTGACATAGCACCCTATCACTCTCCTTCTTGATCAAATAGCCCTTACACAGCCTGGAGGTGTGTTTGGGGTCATTGTCCTGTTGATAAATAAATGATGGTCCAACTAAACGCAAACCGGATGGCATAGCATGCCACTGCAAGATGCTGTGGTAGCTATGCTGGTTCAGTATGCCTTCAATTTTGAATAAATCCCCAACAGTGTCACCAGCAAAGCACCCCCACACCATCACACCTCCTCCTCCATGCTTAACGGTGGGAACCAGGCATGTAGAGTCCTTTCGTTCACCTTTTGTGCGTCGCACAAAGACACAGTGGTTGGAACCAAGGATCTCAAATTTGGACTCATCAGACCAAAGCACAGATTTCCACTGGTCTAATGTCCATTCCTTGTGTTCTTTAGCCCAAACAAGTCTCTTCTGCTTGTTGCCTGTCCTTAGCAGTGGTTTCCTAGCAGCTATTTTACCATGAAGGCCTGCTGCACACAGTCTCCTCTTAACAGTTGTTGTAGAGATGTGTCTGCTCCTAGAACTCTGTGTGGCATTGACCTGGTCTCTAATCTGAGCTGCTGTTAACCTGTGATTTCTGAGGCTGGTGACTAGGATGAACTTATCCTCTGCAGCAGAGGTGACTCTTGGTATTCCTTTCCTGGGGCGATCCTCATGTGAGCCAGTTTCTTTGTAGCGCTTGATGGTTTTTGCGACTGCACTTGGGGACACATTCAAAGTTTTCCCAATTTTTTGGACTGACTAACCTTCATTTCTTAAAGTAATGATGGCCACTCCTTTTTCTTTACTTAGCTGCTTTTTTCTTGCCATAATACAAATTCTAACAGTCTATTCAGTAGGACTACCAGCTGTGTATCCTCCTGACTTCTGCCCAATACAACTCATGGTCCCAACCCCAGTTATAAGGCAAGAAATCCCACTTATTAAACGTGACAGGGTTGAAAACCAAGTGAAAAACATTTCAGGTGACTACCTCTTGAAGCTGATCAAGAGTGTGCAAAGCAGTAATCAAAGCAAAAGGTGGCTACTTTGAAGAACCTAGAATATAAGACATATTTTCAGTTGTTTCACACTTTTTTGTTAAGTATATAATTCCACATGTGTTAATTCATAGTTTTGATGTCTTCAGTGTGAATCTACAATTTTCATAGTCATGAAAATACAGAAAACTCTTTGAATGAGAAGGTGTGTCCAAACTTTTGGTCTGTGCTGTATATATATATATATATATATTTTTTTTTTTTTTCTTTGGAGGGGGGGGGCTAAAGGCTGAGGCTCCAAAACAAACTTAACAATACTAAATAGAACTATTAGTAATGTTAACTAACAACAGCTACTCTCCTACTAAGCGTAGAAAATGGAGGCAGAGGTAGACAACAGTGTTTGGTTTTGAAATAGGGTTTTGGAGACTTCGGGTTCGCACAGCCCATGACATGACACAAGACATTTGGCTGTAAAATTATGGCCCGGCTGACAGCAACAGTGGGAAGACAGACTATTCTGCCCTGCAAGGCCTCATCTAATCACCACCAGCATCAGCAAGAGGAGTATGAAATTCAGATGTAATCCAGCCTTTATTCATTTTTATAAAGGTATTTTTTTTTAACACTGCCCGGTGACAGATTTGTCCTTTTGGGTGTAACCACCCCCCCAGCGGCACTAAAAACCCTCTCTGACATGACACTTAAGGCTAGGCAGGAAAGAAGCCCTAGTGCATAGTGGGACAGTTCCGGCCACTGTTGTAATCTGCCTGCCCAGAAGTCCAAGGGGTCTGAGAAGGAGTCATCCACCTTCAGCCACGCCTCCACAACGGCACCACCTGGAGGTTAACCTGCCTTCTCAGGGACAGGAACTAACAGTGAGTTCAGCCCATAAAAGGCCCCCTCCCTTCTACCTTCTCCAGTTGTTTCCTGTCCCTTGGAAGGCAGGAGGTGGTTCAGCTGTGGTGCGCAGGGCCTTGGTAAGTAGTTCCCGGTACTCCGGAGGGCCGCTGCAGGAGCGTGGGTCGCGGAGCCCTGGTGCTCTTCCTCACTCTAGGAGTAACGTGGCGCATCAGCTGACCAGAAGAGGAAGTGGATTTAAGGGAGGAACGCCGATTACTTGCGTTCCTCCCTGCTGTGGTGTGCCTGCCAGCTCTCCTGGAATCTTCCAGTCGGCCAGCCAGAATGTCCAGCCAGCCAGAATCCGACTCAGCCCATAAGGCCACTGATATCTCCAGGCCCTCTAGCCCGGTAAGCCTCCTCCGTGAGGACAAATTTTTAGCCTCCCTACTTATTTCACCTGGTTCTCCTCCTGGTGACGGTTCACTTTTTTAGCCATTATTCTCTACAAAAATTCTGACCCTTTTCTTCTATTATTATAGGGGAAGGAGTGTCCTAAGGGAGAACCGTCACAGAGGAGGAAATGTGGCTTGTGTAAAAAGGGACTTTCAGCTTCTTCCAAAAAATCGCTGTGCCCTAAATGCACTAATAGAGTAGTCTCAGAGGAGACTCCTAGTCTTGTGGAAAGTCTTAGAACCATGATTAAGGAAGAAGTGGGCACTGCGGTTGAAGCTAAGTTTTCTGCAGCCCCCATTGTCGCTTCTACCTCCAGATCTGTTATGCCTGAACAGCCATCTGATCAGGATGAAGTAGAGATTTCATCAGAATCAGAATCCAGTATTTCTGAGAATGTCTCCAGTCGTGCTCTGTGCTCTATTGAAGACACCGAGTCATTATTAAAAACTATTAGAGCAACTATTAATTTGGAAGAGCCCAGAGAACCACTTACAGTTCAGGACCAGATGTTTATGGGTCTGACAGATAGAAAGAAACGTGTCTTCCCGGTGCATGATAATATAAAAACCCTGATACAAAGCGAGTGGAAGGACCCAGAGAAGAGACAGTCTGTTTCCCGGATGTTTAAGAGGAAATATCCCTTTGCTGAAGAGGATTCCTGTACTTGGGATAGGCCCCCGAAGGTGGATGCCCCAGTAGCAAGAATATCTAAAAAAAAACTCCTTGCCTTTTGAAGATCTCGGATTATTAAAAGACCCTATGGATAAGAAGTGTGAGTCCCTTCTTAAAAAAACATGGGAATCCTCTACGGCCATGCTTAGACCTGGTATAGCAGCCACCTACACAGCCAGGACCCTGTCCCTTTGGCTAAGTCAGCTGGAGGAACACATGGAAGCAGGTACCCCAAGAGAAGACATTCTTACATCTATTCCTATGCTCAAGCAAGCAGCAAATTTTTTAGCAGACACCTCGGTGGATATCGTAAAGCTGTCAGCAAAATCAGCAGCTCTATCTAATGCTTTGCGCAGGGCAATCTGGTTAAGATCCTGGTCGGGTGATTCCTCCTCAAAAAACAGGTTGTGTTCGCTTCCCTGTGAAGGTGATCGAATGTTTTGGTCAGCTTTGGATGACATCCTTGAAAAAGCATCGGATAAGAAAAAAGGATTTCCGACAGAATCAAAGTTCTTTCACCAAAGGCGGTCCTTTCATTCCCAAGGGTCCCTTCCTTGGAGACGTGGTAGATTTGACCAGAAAAAGAAGGATTCAGGCTCTTCCTGGCAGTCCAAAAATAAAAACAAAGGGTTCCTGTTCAATCAGGGAAAATCCTCTCGACCTAATCCCCAATGACGCCAGATGTCCAGTGGGGGGAAGATTAAGTTGCTTCAGTCAAGCATGGGAAAATATTCAGGCTTCCCCCTGGGTTCTCTCCACTCTGAGGTCGGGTTATTGTCTGGAATTTCTTCATCTCCCTCCAGACCGATATCTAGAAAATCCGGTCCTGAGTACAGAAAATCAAGCCGCATTAGAGATCCAGATCAGCATCCTCCTACAAAAGGAAGCCATTACTCAGGTCCTGGTCCAAGAAAAAGGAAAGGGTTTCTACTCCTCAATTTTCCTGGTCAGGAAACCAAACGGCTCATACAGGGCAATTATCAATTTGAAAGGCTTGAACAAATACATAACGTACAAACGCTTCAAAATGGAGACCGTAAAGGGAATAGTAAATCTACTTTCGGAAAGTTGTTACATGGCTACAGTAGACCTTTCAGATGCCTACTAGCGTGTTCCGATTCACAAAGAGTTCCAGAGATATCTAAGGCTGGCAGTCTGGTTTCAGGGGAAAATTCGCCATTTCCAATTTCAGGTGTTACCATTCGGACTCTCTTCAGCTCCAAGAGTCTTTACGAAAATAGTGATAGACATGGCAAAGTTTTTCCATCTCTCCGGGATCCAAATGATTCTTTATCTGGACGGCTTTCTGATATCTGCTCCTTCAGAAGAGCTATTAACTATCCAGTCAGTTCTGCAGACGCTGTCGGATCTAGGTTGGATCATAAATCCACAGAAGACATGTCTTCAGCCCGACCAGAAGAGTGTTTTTCTGGGAGTCTTGCTCGACTCTCAGCAGATGACACCATTTCTCCCTTCTCAAAAACAGACAGATCTTATCCAAAAAATAATAAATTTTCAGCGGTCAAGGACTTCCTCTATCAGAGAAATAATGAAAGTTCTGGGGCTGTTGACATCCACCATCCCTTCTGTAAAGTGGTCTCAGGCCCATTCCAGGGCCCTTCAAGCGTTTCTACTATGCACATGGGACAAGAAACAAACATCCTTGAACAGGAAGGTAAGAGTCCCATTACATTTACATTACATTACAATCATCCCTTTCCTGGTGGACCAGTCAGAAGAACTTGTCCCAGGGGGTGGAGTGGAGACTACCAAATCAGCTAGTCATCACGACAGATGCAAGCAAAAAGGGATGGGGTGCCCATATGAAAGGATTAGTGAAGCAGGGCCTCTGGGGGCCGGACTTAGCTCAAGCATCCTCCAACAGAAGAGAGCTATCTGTAGTTTGGCGGGCCCTGAGAGCTTTTTTTCCAGAAATTTACAAGAGACATGTGAGAATCCTCTCGGACAACACCACTACTGTCGCATACTTAAACAAACAGGGGGGGGGACAAAAAGCTTCCATATGTCCTTGTTAGCAAAGAAGATTTTCAGTTGGGCAGAGGAGAACATTCTATCCCTATCGGTAGGGAATAAAACGGAAGGTAGACCAGTTTTATTCCCTATCCTTCCAGGACAATCCTCTCGAGGTAGACGCTCTGTCAGTCCCGTGGCCCAGGGGTCTCCTTTATGCCTTCCCCCCATTTTCTCTAATCCCCAGAGTACTCATGAAGATCATAGAGGAGAAAGCTCAGATTATCATGATAGCTCCCTTTTGGCCAAGACGAACTTGGTTTCCGGTACTAAAAAACCTAGCAGGGGACGACTTTTGGACTCTTCCCAGTCTTCCGGATCTTCTGAGTCAAGGTCCAGTGTTGCATCCGGAGGTCCCTCAACTCCGCCTGGCGGCCTGGAGGTTGAGAGGGCCATATTGAGAAAGAAGGGGCTTTCTGAGACAGTTATCCATACTCTCATGCAGAGCAGAAAACCAATAACATCAAAGATCTATTTGAGGTCCTGGCAGGCTTTCTTACGTTTTGCAGAAGATTCCTGGGACCCTTCCATGGCTCCTGATGTTAACCTTATCCTGGACTTTCTTCAGTCAGGGTTAAATAAGGGTCTAAGAGTGAGTACACTAAAGGTTCAGTCAGCGGCTCTTAGTGCGTTTCTGGGGATTAGACTTGCAGACATAGACCTCATTAAGAGATTCTTTAAAGGGGCTAGTAGACTCTTCCCTAGACTTAGGTCCTGTGTCCCTCCCTAGGATCTAAATTTGGTTCTTTCTCGTCTAATGCACCCCCCCCTTTGAGCCTATTAATGAAATCCCTCTAAAAAATTTGACCCTTAAAACTGTTTTTTTTACTAGCCATCACCACTGCTAGAAGAGTGGGTGAAATCCAGGCTTTCTCTGTGGTGCCCCCATATTTGATGATCTTGGATGACAGGATTGTTTTAAAACATTCCCCTGAATTTCTTCCAAAAGTAGTTTCAAAGTTCCATTGCCAACAGGAAATTACTCTTCCTTCATTTTGTCCCCATGCAGTTTCCGAGGGAGGGAAGCTTTTCCATCATTTAGATGTTAGAAGATGTGTGCTCCAATACCTCGACGCTACAAGAGATCTAAGAAGATCAAACCAGCTTCTAGTTCAATATCTCGGACTTAATTGTGGAAAAGCTGCTAGCAAGACGTCCATTGCTTGGTGGATTAAGTCTTGTATTCTTCTGGCCTACAATAAAGCGGGGGTTTCTCCTCCTCCCCTTTTGAAGGCTCATTCCACCAGGGCATTGGCCACGTCTTGGGCAGAAGGTTCCTCTTCCTCTCTTGAAGACATTTGTCAGGCGGCTACTTGGTCTAGCCCCTGTACATTCTTTAAGCATTACAGATTGGATGTATTATCCAATAGAGACTTGTCCTTCGGTAGGAAGGTCCTGTCGACTGTAGTCCCACCCTAAATTTTTCTCTGTTATTCCTCCAGGTGGTGCCGTTGTAGAGGCGTGGGGAAAAGATGATAATTACTTACCGGTAATTGGATTTTCCTTTAGCCTCCACAACGGCACGAGGAATTCTCACCCCAAAAAAAAAAAATGTATTCATATATATAAGAGAATTATAATATATATATATATATATATATATATATATATATATATATATATATATAAGTTGTATTTTGTTTATAATTCTGTTCATCTCTGAGCCATATAGATGAAGTTCTAACAATCTATATATCCTGCTAATGTATGGTTATATTACTGCATCAAGTGCGTTCTGTTGCAATTTTTTGTTGATAATTAAATTTTGACTTATACTTCAGAGTCCTAGGTTATTAACTGGAGAAGGTAGGAGGGAGGGGGCCTTTTATGGGCTTAACTCACTGTTATTTCCTGTCCCTGAGAAGGCGGGTTAACCTCCAGGTGGTGCCGTTGTGGAGGCTAAAGGAAAATCCAATTACCGGTAAGTAATAATCATCTTTTCAACACTGCCCGGTGACAGATTTGTCCTTTTGGGTGTAACCACCCCCCCAGCGGCACTAAAAACCCTCTCTGACATGACACTTGAGGCTGGGCAGGAAAAAAGCCCTAGTGCATAGTGGGACAGTTCCGGCCACTGTTGTAATCTGCCTGCCCAGAAGTCCAGGGGGTCTGAGAAGAGGCTTTGTGAGCCAGACTGCAGGTACGCCTGAACCTGCTCATTGAGGTGGGTGATCTGGGCCTGCTCACTTGGCTGCAGGTGTTGGGAGCCCACAGAGAAAAATTCCTGCATCATACTAATTAGGCTTAACTGGCTGCTGGTTGTGGCAGAAGGTGGATGACTCCTTCTGAGACAAGCTGGCAGCAGGCTGGGGCTGGCTGAAAGCTGTGGCCAGGTTACTACATAGCTTCTCCCGCAATGATACTAATTTCTCTTCCCTTTCTTGGGGAGGAAAACAATCCCCCATGTTGGATTAATACCGCGGGTCCAGAAGCATCGCCAGCCAGTATTCGTCAGTCTGCCTTATGTTTAGGATACGTCTGTCAGTGCGTAAGCATGTGAGCATACAACTCGCCATCCTGCCCAGCGTGCCTAAGAGGCCAATTCTTTCCATCTCAGCCTCTCTTTGAGAAACTGCTGTGTCCCTGAAAGTCTCATCATCCTCATCCTCCACCTGTGTCTCCTCCTCCTCCTCCTGGTCATCATCACCCTCATTAAAATCCTCCTCCTCTTCCCCCTCCTCTAACTGAAGCTCCTCATCCTCATCCTCCTCCTGCTCCGCAAGGGAACTTTGGCATTGGGGCTCCCCTACAGTGACAGCATGGCGGTTAGACAAATGGCCAGGATTTCCTTCCCCCATTGCCCCCTGCTGCATGAGCGTGAGTGTCTTTTCCAGCACAAATATTATTGAAATTATGTCGTTCATACCGCAGCTGTCCCTGCTGACCAATTTGGTGGCTTCTTCTAAGGGCCTTAGAACAGTGCATGCCTCTTGGACCAGCCTCCACTGCCGGAAATCAAAGCCACACCTGCTCCCTATGGTGGAAGATTCTGGCTGCTGCTGGACACAATCGTCCACTGCTCTACGCTGCTCTAGATGTCGCTTCAACATATGAAGAGTGGAATTCCACCTGGTCGGCACATCACCTATTAAGCGGTGTGGCAGAAGACCGTTTTGACGCTGCAGTTCCACCAGAGCGTGGCAAGATACATATAAATGGCTGAAATGAGTGAAAAGCTTTCGCGACTTTGCCAGCACTGTGCGCAGACCAGTGAATGTTTTTAGAAATCTTTGCACCACTAGATTTAGGACATGTGCCATACAGAGAGCATGCGAGAATTGACTTAGGTTCAGCGCTGCCACTATATTTGTCCCATTGTCACTCACTACCTTGCCCACTTCCAGCTGCCGTAGAGTCAGCCAGCGTGCTATTTGCTGCTTCATGTAATGCAGCAAGCGCTGGCCTGTGTGGCTGCTACTGCCAAGACAAACTAAGTCTAACACTGCATGGCAGCGTTTCACCTGGCACATGTGATATGAAGGAGCGAGGGTTACTCGCTGCCCTGACGCTCCAGCATGTGGACTGCCCATGGAGGTGGAAGCAGATAGTTGTTGGGTGGTCTGCTGCAATCCTGGCTAGAAAGCACGTGGAGGTGCCAACAGCAATTGACCGGGTTGCTGGGGGGCTCCTTCCTTGCTGCCACTAAATACATTCAGCCAGTGGGCAGTGAAGGACATGTATTGCTCCTGTCCGTAAGCACTGCTCCAGGTGTCCACCGTGACGTGCACCGTGCTGCAGAGAGACAGCTGCAGGGAGGGTCCAATATTGTCAGCCACGTGGGAGTAAAGGGCGGGGATAGCTTTGTTGGAGAAGTAATGCCGGCTAGGGACCTGCCAGCGTGGCTGAGCACAAGCTATTAGCTCCCTAAAAGCTGGGCAGTCAACCAGCTGGAACGGAAGAGACTGCACAGCCAGAACTTTGTCAGATGACCATTCAGCTTGCGCACTGTCGGATTACTTGTTGTGTAAAACTGCTTCCTGGCCAAGCACTCAGCAATGGACGGCTGCCGAATGAGAGGAGGTGGAGACATGCACGCACTGGGCGCCGATGAGGTGGATGTACTAGTTACACCTGTGATGCGGGCTTAGCTATGACAGAAGGGACCCTGGGAGAAGTAACCAGCTCTTTAGTGTTAATGGGCTGCTCTAAATTGCCGGCATGACGCCGCTTCAAATGGTTCCACAGAGCAGTGGTCCCAACATTTGTGGCTTTCCCACGGCTCAATTTCTGTTTACACAAATTACACATGGCCATACTGCTATCCCCTGGCAGAGTGGTAAAATACTTCCACACACCCGACGTGCGCCCTCCACAGCTGGCCAAGCTTGTAGCCCTTGCACGCTTATACCCTGGTGCCGGCCCCACTATATTTGGGGACTCGCTAGTTCCAAGGGAAGCACTAGCCCTGGGCCTAACTCGCCTCTGCCCTCTGTTGCTGCCACTACTAGTACCACCCTCCTCTTCTGACAGCAAATCCTCCTCACCAGCCCGATCCGCTTCCCAGGTCCTTCGGTCTAACACATCAGATTCATCATCAGACTCCTCCACAACACATTTTTCAGAATGCAAATTAGGCTGTTCCCCACCAACCAACAATTCAGGGCAGTCACAACTCTGACTGCCCTCTAAGAAATCCTCAGGGAGGCTGTCCTCTATAACCTTATAAGGTGGGCTTCGGTCGCTTTTTTTTTTTAGAAATTGCAGAAGGGACAGGAGGGAACACTGAAGGAGGGAAACACTGAAGCCCGGAGGTGGCAGAAAATGATGGGGTTTGCTTGAGTGGAATGGTGGAGCAGGATGAGTCTGACCCCTGGCTACATATGGAAACTGTATCAGCAGATGACAGCAGATCATCCGGCTGAGACTGAGATGAGCGTGCCACCCACTCCACTACCTCATCTACTTTCTCCTCCACTACAATTTTACGCCTCGGTGGGTTTGCCTGGGGGAACAACGGCCAAGTATTGCGAATACTACTAGTAGATGCTCTGGCTACAGGTCCTTTGGCACTGCTGCCCTGTGCCACCTTCTCCTTTTTTTTTAGACCTCAAAGTCTGGCTGGAACTGGACCCCTTTTGCTTATCCATTCCAGACATTTTTCAATTCACTCTGTGGCTCTGCAGCTGGTCTTTGTCCCTGTCTCTCCCTGTTTCTCCCTATCTCTCTCTGTCTCTTTCTCCCTGCTTGACTAAATACTAGCCCTGAACTGGCCCTGCAATTGCCCTGCAGTATCCCTGATATGTGTAATATGGATTCCCAGAGCTATTATATCAAATTTTCACAAAACAGGTCTCAGAACTTCACACACAGTGCTTCTGCTCATCTCAGCAGTCGCAGCAGAAGTGTTGCGTCACTGGCTTACCGAGCCTGAGCCAATCAGAGCAAGCCCTGCCCACTAGGTCAGGTGACCGCTTTCTTCCCGGGCTTTTGCTCACAATAAACGAACTAACAGTAAAAGTTTGCTAATGAATTGAATTCGTACGCAACAGCGTATACAGTAACTTATCCGTAGCAATTAGAGATGAGCGAGTAGTGAAATATTCGAAAGTTCGAAATTCGATTCGAATAGACCGCGAAATTCGACTATTCGACCGAATATCGAATCCCATTAAAGTCTATGGGAAAAAAATGCTCGCCACTTGGAAATCTCAATTCGACCACTTGGAGGTCACCAAGTCCACCCTGAAACCTCAGAAAAGGATGCCAACACTGCTGGAATGCAACTGGGACAGCAGGGGAAGCATGTCTGGGTGCATATAACGCGCCCAAGTCGCACTATTACGCCACTATCACAGCCTCTCAACAATACACTTCAAAGACAATGTAACCTCTCTGTAAAGTGAGACCATACAAGGAAACCTTCTTTCCTCTACATTGCCATGGACCCCAAGCCAAACTAGACAAAAAAGAAGATAAAATTCTGCACCCCTTAAAATCACGTTGCCTATGACAACCACAGATGGCATAGGCAAGGGGAAAGCAATCAAGCCATCACTATTTTTCCCTCTGTGCCATCCCTGCCTTGCCCAGGCATATGTCCCAAAACATCATCCACGCCCGAGTAACACGGTTACTGCAAAAGGCCATTTGACCACCAACACTTGGACAAGCGTTTGAGGCCGGGGATGCTACATCTCCCTGACAGCGCACTGGGTGAATGTTGTGGAGGCGGGGACGGGCAAACCTGCTACCCCCACCCAAGTTTTGGGCCTTGGTTCTGTCTGGATTTCCGCAACCCTTACAGACAGCTCGGCAAACCCCTCCTTCTCCTTCTAGATTCTCCTTTTAAATCTGTCCACCACTCAGTCAAGTCCACAAAGTCCAGTCTCGTCGATAGCCTGCAGAAACTGCAGGGACCTCACTCTGACCCTCCTTCCTCCCACCCTGCCCAATGTTATCAACCCAGTGTTCCCACCCATGCAAGAATCGCAGGAGCTATCTGAGGATTTTGTTTGTTCTGATGCCCAAACACTGGAGCAAGCTCCATCTCTAGCTGATGGTGGTGTGGAACGGGCACTAAAGTGTAAAATGATTAGGGACGATGATGAGACACAGTTGCCTGCAAGGGAGGCTGTTGGAGCAAAGTGAGGCAGTGTAAGAGGAGGTGGTTGAGTATGACGAAGTCAGTGACCCGACCTGGCCCAGTGTCATGTCTAGCAGGTAAAGCAGTGGGGATGTTGAGGGATGCGTAGGACCGCAAAAGGCAGGAAGAGGCCGTGGGCTGGCCAGAGGCTCATGGAGAAGGCAGGCTAGAGCCCGCAGGGCCGCATCTCTTCCCTATAACAGGCCCCCACACAAAGCTCTCCCATCGAGGGCTCTTAGGTCCTTGTTGTGAAAATATTTTAATGAGTGCGCAAAGTTAGCTTGAGGTGAGCCCTCGAAAAAATTATATGGAGGCCCAAGAGGTGAGCCTTCGAAAAAATTATGTGGAGGCCCAAGAGGTGAACCCTCGAAAAAATTAAGTGGAGGCCAAAGAGGTGAACCCTCGAAAAAATTGTATTAAGGCCCAAGAGGTGAGCCATAATAAAAATTGTTTGTAGGCCGAAGAGGTGAGACCTCTTAAAAATTGTTTGTAGGCCCAAGAGGTGAGACCTCTTAAAAATTATGTGGAGGCCCAAGAGGTGAGACCTCTTAAAAATTATGTGGAGGCCCAAGAGGTGAGACCTCTTAAAAATTATGTGGAGGCCCAAGAGGTGAGACCTCTTAAAAATTATGTAGACCTCTTAAAAATTATGTGGAGGCCAAAGAGGTGAGACCTCTTAAAAATTATGTGAAGGCCCAAGAGGTGAGACCTCTTAAAAATTGTGTGGAGGCTAAAGAGGTGAGACCTCTTAAAAATTGTTTGTAGGCCCAAGAGGTGAGACCTCTTAAAAATTGTTCTTAGGCCCAAGAGGTAAGCCATAAATATATATATTTTTTTTTTTTTTACGGAGCAATTCTACGGCGGTTAAGGAGGAGGAGGAGGAGGTGGAGGAGGAAATGGCACTTCATACAGATGGCACTTCACTTTTGGCTGCTTTCCACTGTTGGAGAAGCAAAGTCCAGGCAATCCACTTGCTGTTCATTTTGATTAGCGTCAGCCTGTCGGCACTGTCGGGTGACAGGCGGCTGCGCTTATCGGTTATAATGCCCCCGGCTGCGCTGAACACCCTTTCTGATAGCACGCTGGCGGCAGGGCAGGCAGCACCTCCAAGGCGTACAGGGACAGTTCCAGCCACGTGTCCAACTTGGAGACCCAGTAAGTGTAGGACGCCGAGGGATCGGGGAGGACAGGGGTACGGTCTGCCAGGTACTCCCGCAACATCCGCCGATACTTGTCCCTCCTGCTGATAGCGGGCCCCGCAGTGATGGAAGTTGCACGAGGGGGTGCCAAGAACATGTCCCACACCTTGGAGAGTGTTCCCCTGGTGGCTGTGGGCCTGATGGATGTTGTGGGACTCTGGGAGACCCTCTCCTCTCTGCCGCCAGCGATGGTGGGTGGGAAAATCTCCATCATGTTCTGCACGAGTTCCCTCTGGTATTCCAGCAATCGATTCGTCCTCTCCTCTACCGGAATAAAAGAGGAGACGTTATCTTTATACCGGGGGTCCAGGAGTGCGAAGACCCAGTACAGTTTGTTCTCCACTATCCGGACAACACGTGTGTCCCGGGAAAAGCAGCCCAGCATGAAGTCAGCCATGTGTGCCAGACTCTGAATAGGCATGACGTCACTGCCCCCACCAGAAGGATCACTTGCCATTTCCTCCTCTTCCTCTTCCGCCTCCTCTCCGCCCCATCCGCGCTGAACCAATGGGACGCACACAGCCTGACTGCTACCCTTGCCGCCAGCATCCTCATCCTCTTCCACAGCCACCTCCACGTCGTCCTCCTCCTCATCCTCCTCCTCCTGCAACTGCCACCGTGAAGCAGACAAAAATGTGGTCTGACTGTGTAGCTCCGTTGCGTCTCCTCCTACCCCCGTCTCCTTTGCGTGCAATGCGTTCTCCCTTATTGCGATGAGCGATTCTTTAAGGACGCATAGGAGCAGGATGGTTACGCTCACTATAGCGTCCTCGCTGCTGACCTTCTTGGTGGACTCCTCAAAGATACGCAGTACATCGCATATGTCTGCCATCCATGGCCACTCGTGGTTGGCAAACTGAGGGAGCTGAGTTGGAGGCATGCGTGGATTCATAATCTGGTACTCCATCAATGCTCTCTGCTGCTCACCACACCCTGGCCAACATGGAATAGGTGGAATTCCAGCGAGTCGGCAGGTCGCACAACAGCCGATGTTCAGGCAAATGGAGGCGTTGCTGGAGTTTTTTTAAGCTAGCAGCAGCTACAGTTGACTTCCGAAAGTGAGCGCACAAGCGCCGCACTTTCACCAGTAGCTCTGCCAGGTTGGGGTAAGTCTTTAGAAATTTTTGGACTACCAGATTAAAAACGTGGGCCAGGCATGGTACGTGATTGAGTTCGGCAAGCTCCAGAGCCGCCACCAGGTTACGGCCGTTATCGCACACGACCATGCCTGGTCCTAGCTGCAGCGGCGACAGCCACATCTCCGTCTGCTGCAATATGGCGTCCCTCACCTCTGGGGTGCTGTGCTTCCTGTCGCCCAAGCTGATGAGCTTAAGCACCGCCTGCTGACGTCTCCCCGCACCAGTGCTGCAACGCTTCCAGCTAGCGGCTGAGGGCGATGTTAAGGCAGAGGAGGAGGAGGAGGAGGGGGTTTATCAGAACCCATGCTGGCAATCTTGGGCGGGGGTGGTAGGTAGGCCGTCTCTGTTTGCGACCCCGTCCCCGCTTCCACAAACATTCACCCAGTGTGCCGTCAAAGACATGTATCGTCCCTGGCCGCAAGCGCTTGTCCACGAGTCGGTGGTCAAGTGGACCTTTGCGCTGACTGCGTACCTCAGGGCTGCCTGATGTTACGCGACACGTGCTGGTGCAGGGCGGGGACGGCACTCCGGGAAAAGTAGTGGCGGCTGGGGACGGAATAGTGAGGTGCGGCAGCCGCCATCAGGTCGCGGAAGGCCTGCGTTCCACAAGCCTAAACGGCAACATCTCCAGGGCCAGCAGTTTGGAGACTTGGCAGTTAAGGCTTGGGCTTGGGGGTGACTCGAGGCGTACTTCCGCCTGCGGTCGAATGCCTGTGAGATGGACAGTTGATGGG
>ONZH01022805.1:0-79318 GCA_900303285.1 Rhinella marina | reverse complement strand
GGCACGTCGCACAACAGTCGGTGAGCGGGCAGTTGTAGGCGGCGCTGCGCTGCCCTGAGCTGGCAGTATCTGTTGTCGACTTGCGGAAATGCGCACAGATGCGGCGCACCTTGGTGAGCAAATCAGACAGATTGGGGTATGTCTTGAGGAACCGCTTGAACTATGAGATTGAACACGTGGGCCAGGCATGGCACATGTGTCAGTCTGCCGAGTTGCAGAGCCGCCACCAGGTTACGCCGTTGTCACACACAACATGCCTGGCTTGCGGTTCAGCGGTGCCAGCCACACATCGGTCTGCCGTCGTGATGCCCTGTAACAGCTCTTGGGCGGTGTGCCTTTTGTCACCTAAGCTCAGCAGTTTTAGCACCGCCTGCTGGCGCTTACCACGGCACTGCTGCTGCGCCTAGAGCTACCGACTGAAGGCGCCGTGCCCATGGATGGTAATTCGGTGGAGGAGGAGGGGTCGGAGGAGGAGGAGGAGGCATAGTACGTCTGAGAGACCATGACCGAGGTAGGCCCGCAATCCTCGGTGTGGGCAGTACATGAGCGGCCCCAGGGTCATTCTTGGTCCCAGCCTCCACCAAGTTAACCCAATGTGCCGTCAGTGAGATATAGTGTCCCTGCCTGGCAGCACTTGTCCACGTGTCTGTGGTTAGGTGGACCTTCTCAGAAACAGCGTTGGTCAGGGCACGGATGATGTTCTCTGACACGTGCTGGTGTAGGGCTGGGACGGCACATCGGGAAAAATAGTGGCGGCTGGGGACCGAATACCGAGGGGCAGCCACCGCCATGAGATTGCGAAAGGCCTTGGTCTCTACCAGCCTATAGGGCAGCATCTCAAGGCTAAGCAATTTGGAGATGTGGACGTTGAGGGCTTGGGCATGTGGGTGGGTGGAACTGTATTTCCTCTTGCGCTCCAGCGTCTGCTGTAAAGACAGCTGAACGCTGCGCTGGGACACGTTGGTGGACACTGTGGAGGATCATGGAGGCGAAGGTGTGGTTTTCCGGCGGGAGGCGCTCGTGCCGGGGTCCTGGGCAGGGGGTTGACTAGCAGAGGCAGCGAGTGACACAGGGGAAGGAGCAGTGGTGTGACCCGCAGGAGGTGGTGAACGGCCTTGGTTCCATTGAGTGGGGTGTTTAGCACTCATATGCCTGCGCATGCTGGTGGTGGTTAGGCTAGTAGTGGTGGCACCCCTGCTGATCCTGGTGTGGCACAGGTTGCACACCACAGTCTGTCGGTCATCCTCACTTTCTTTAAAGAACCTCCAGACTTGCGAACATCTAGGCCTCGCCACGGGAGCTTCACTACGTGAAACAGTTGCTGCTGATGCACCAGCTCTGGCCCTGCTTCTCCCTCTGGCCACACCACTGCCTCTTACAACCTGTTCTGGTGCAGCACTCGCCTCCGTCTCAGAAGCACTGTCTTCACTCGGCATATCAACCCAGCTCGGGTCAGTCACCTCGTCATCCTCCGATTCCTCAGTCTCTTCCCCCCTCGGAATTCCTCCCCTAACAACAACTTCACCACTGTCTGACAACCGTGTCTCCTCATCGTTCGACACCTCTTTACAAACTTCTTCCACTAACTCAACGTTGTCATCATTATCATCACCCACAGACTGCGACAGTTGGAAAACTTGGGCATTGGGAAAGAGGTCAGCAGCAACCTGAGAAGTGGTTTGTGACTCTGGGAAGGGTCCAGAAAACAGTTCCTCAGAGTATGCCGGATCGCATTCCAAATTTTCCTGGGAGGGGGCAGACTGGGGGGAAAGAGGGTGAGGTGGAGGAGCCAGAGGAGTGCTCCCTTGGGTAACGTGGGTGGACTGCGTGGAAGACTGACTGGTGGACAAATTACTTGAAGCATTATCCGCAATCCACGAGATCAGCTGTTCGCACTGTTGTGGTTTCAACAGTCCTCTGCCACGTGTCCCTGTAAGTTGAGACATGAAGCTAGGGAGTGTAGCTCTGCGGCGTTCCACAGCTCCCTCATCAGCAGGTACTGTCTCACCCTGCCCAGGACCACGGCCTCTGCCCCCTGCAGTAATTGAATGCCCACGCCCATGCCCTCGTCCTTGACCCTTAGCCTTGGGGTTCAACATTTTCTGTATATGTAAGTGTATTCTATAAAAAAAATTAAATAAATGGGCCTGGTGTACTGAAACCCACAAACTTGTTCAGTCTGGTTTAATTAAGTGACGTACAGAAAGTGTCACCTGGACAGAATATACGGTTTGGAGCGAGTGTGCTGAACTGTGACACACAGAAAGGTTACACGCAGCTGTGTGAAATGGATTTGTATCACTCAGCTAAAACAACAAAAAAACTAATTTTTTTTCTATATCTTGTTTTAATATTTTTTTTTTTAGTTTTGTTTTTTTGGGAACGTGACGTGCAGAAACTATCGTACAGCTGACTGACACCCTAATGATGGTGGCTATTTAGACTGCGACCCAGACAAATGTCGCACAGAGATTTTTAAGATCAAGCTTTACACGTGACAGGTAGCAAATGACTTGGTTGTATTGGGTGACGTACAGAAAGTGTCACCTGGACAGAATATACGGTTTGGAGTGAGTGTGCTGAACTGTGACACACAGAAAGGTTACACGCAGCTGTGTGAAATGGATTTGTATCACTCAGCTAAAACAACAAAAAAACTAATTTTTTTTCTATATTTTGTTTTAATATTTTTTTTTAGTTTTGTTTTTTTGGGAACGTGACGTGCAGAAACTATCGTACAGCTGACTGACACCCTAATGACGGTGGCTATTTAGACTGCGACCCAGACAAATGTCGCACAGAGATTTTTAAGATCAAGCTTTACACGTGACAGGTAGCAAATGACTTGGTTGTATTAGGTGACGTACAGAAAGTGTCACCTGGACAGAATATACAGTTTGGAGCGAGTGTGCTGAACTGTGACACACAGAAAGGTTACACGCAGCTGTGTGAAATGGATTTGTATCACTGAGCTAAAACAACAAAAAAACTAATTTTTTTATATATTTTTTTTTTTTAATTTTTTTTTAGTTTTGTTTTTTTGGGAACGTGACGTGCAGGAACTATCGGAGACCTAACTCACACCCTGTTAACGGTGGCTATTTAGACTGCGACCCAGACAAATGTCGCACAGAGATTTTTAGGATCAAGCTTTACACGTGACAGGTAGCAAATGACTTGGTTGTATTCGGTGACGTACAGAAAGTGTCACCTGGACAGAACATACGGTTTGGAGTGAGTGTGCTGAACTGTGACACACAGAAAGGTTACACGCAGCTGTGTGAAATGGATTTGTATCACTCAGCTAAAACAACAAAAAAACTATTTTATTTGGTATATTTTGTTTTGGATTTTTGTTTTTTTGGGAACGTGACGTGCAGAAACTATCGTAGAGCTAATTGACACCCTACTGACGGTAGTTATTTAGACTGCGACCCAGACAAATGTCGCACAGAGATTTTTGGGATCAAGCCATACACGTGACACGCAGCAAATGACTTGGTTGTATTCGGTGACATACAGAAAGTGTCACCTGGACAGAAAATAGTGAGTGTACTGAACTGTGACACACAGAATGGTTCCACACTGCTGTGTGCAATGGATTTGTATCACTGAGATATAACATAAAAAAATAAAAGGGGGTTATACATGGCGATAGCTGCACTACTAGTGCCAGCCAGCCAAGTGACAAAAAAAAAATGTCTTAGAAGGGCTGTTGGGTTCTTTGTGGGCGATCCCTGCCTAACAGAGAACTAAATGCAGGCCCTAACACTGTCCCTGAAACGCAGCAGCTCTATCCCTAACGACATCCAGACGGCATCTGAGCCGAGCACCGTGGCCAGTCGGTAGTATATTCCAGGGTCACCTGATCAGGCCAGCCAACCCCTGCTATCGACATGTAAGGGCCCCACGTGATGCTGGGTGTACCGCAGAGTCTCCTGGCTTGTGATTGGCTGTGTTTTTAGGCACCTAAAAAGCACGATGCGGAAGTTGCCATTTCCTCGAGCATGGCGAGATACTCGTCCGAGCAGCGAGCACTTACGAGTACCCTAATACTCGAACGAGCACCAAGCTCGGACGAGTATGCTCGCTCATCTCTATTTATTATCCATCCTAAATCTCACACGAGATTGAGAAACCTTAAGAGATCTGCCCTAATCTGGTCTTCTGAATGAGCTATTAACAGAAAGTCGTCTAAGTAGGGGATTATGTTTAATCCTTCTTTCCTTAGAAAGGCCACCATTTCTACTATGAGCTTTGTAAATACTCTTGGGGCAGATGCTATCCCAAATGGTAGAGCCACAAACTGATAATGTACAATCTCGCCTTTCGGGAGACCTGAGGGCGAATCGTAGGAACTTTTGCGATTGGACGGCTATAGGAATGTGATAATTAGCGTCCTTTAAATCGACTGAACACATGTGAGAGTCTCTTTTTATCAAGGGAATGGTGGAGCTGAGGGTTTCCATTTTGAACTTCCTGTACACTATCTGCTTGTTTAGATCTTTTACGTTTATAATTGTATGGAAGGTTCCTCCGGGCTTTTTTACGAGAAAAAGACTGGAATAAAATCCCTGTCTTATTTGATACGGGGGAACTAGCACCACCACTCCTAGTTTTACCAGGTCCTGTACTCCCTCCCAAATCCTCTTTTGTAGAAACGAGGAACTGTGAGAGGTGATTTGATAGCGTCTTGGGGGGGGGGGGGGAGAGAATTCTATCTTGTAACCTTCTCTGATGATATTTAGAGCCCAGGGATTTGAGGTAACCTGTTCCCACTGGGTAAGATAGTTTCTCAATCTCCCACCCAGAAAGACGTCATTGCTTGTCACCGCTTTTATTTTGGGGATTGAGGAGGAAGCCTCTTCCTCGACCCCCTTTCGGGTAGCTCCAGCGTCCCGACTTTCCTTTTCCCCTATACGACCTTTCCTGAGTACCAAAGGGGCAAAAGGGAAATTTCTTCCTCTGGGGTCTATCTTCTGGGAACCCCTTTTTCTTATCTGTGGCCTTCTCCAAGATTTTGTCTAGCACAGGCCCTAACACATATTCTCCAGAGAAGCCTATTGAACAAAGCTTCATTTTAGAAGCCTTGTCCCCCGACCAAGATTTCATCCATAGTGCCCTCCTAGCAGCGTTTGACAGGGCCGCATCTTTGGCTGAGAATCTGACCGTTTCTGCAGAAGCGTCTGCCAGAAACGCAGTAGCAGATTTCAGCAAAGGGATGGAATTAAGGATCTCCTCTCTAGGGGTTTTATTTTTTAAATGATTTCCTAGTTCATTTAGCCAGAAATACATAGATCTGGCTACCGAAGGTAGCAGAAATATTGGTTTTGAGACTAAACATAGTGGCTTCCCATGATTTGCGGAGTAGACTGTCCGCCTTCCTTTCCATGGGGTCTCTGAGTTGAGAAGCATCCTCAAAGGGGAGAGATGTCTTTTTATTGATCTTAGCCACTTGGACATCGATTTTTGAGATTTCGTCAAAAATCTTGGACTCCGAGGGATTAAACAATAATCTGCTTTTAAACTCCCTGGATATGCCTAGCCTTTTTTCCGGCTCAGCCCGCTCGTCCATTATCATTTCTTTTACGTTTTCGTTAATAGGGAATACACGGGAACGTTTGACCCTTAGCCCCCCGAACATTTCCTCTTGAATAGAATGAGGCTTTTGTATATCTTCAATCCCCATTGTATCCCTGACCGCCTTTAAAAGGTCACTCATTTCGGAGGAGGAGAAAAAGAATTTTCTGGATTCTTCCACAATTTCTCCCTCGGATAAATCTTCCTCTTCTTCCCCCGCACGGGAAGGAGAAGCCTCCATAACATCAGAATCTGAGAAGGAGATATTTAACCGTCTCTGGCGTTTAGGAGGGATAGGACATGAATCCTCTTTTAGAGACGTCAAGGAAGATTTAACTTCCTCATGAATAATGGCTCTCAACTCCTGCATCATAGACGGTTGCTCCTCCTTCACAATTCCAGCAATACATTCTTTACAAAGTTTTTTAGAGTACTGATCCGGAAGCCTCTTAAGGCATTGGATGCATTTGATAGGTTTCTTGGGCTTCTTGAGAGCCTCTTTAGATACCTATTAAAGAGAAGATATGAATATCAGCACTGAAAAAAAACTTCACTGTGCCCCACTGGGCAGAAGAAATATTTTTTTTTCCCCACAACCAATGTATATATATATATATATATATATATATATATATATATATGTGTGTTACATACGGGGAACTCCACATGAGACCCGGTAGAGGTACAAAATATGCAATACAATATATGCCCAGCTGCCTATACTCCCCATCTGGGGAAACTCACAGTTTGCAGTGATGGAGCTTCCAGCTCCTTAGCCGTTTGATCAGGACCCGACATGGTTTCAGACCTCAGATCACAGTGGCGACTCAGCTTACCGCCTTTTGAGCACGCCGGTCCGAATCGCCTACTTCCGGGTTTGTCCCATCCACGCTGGAACACGGAAGTGACGTCAGACGCCCGCGTCGCGCGGTAAACGCGTCAGACGCATGCAGCCAAGCCACGCGCGAGACAGGAAGCCAGCTTATCCCACACGGGGGAAAGGAGGCTAAGGCAGCCAGGGAGAGGCACCTGATGTACAGGATACGATCCCCCTTCTCATCCTCTGCCCAGCATTGGAATGGATCCGCCGGAGGACAGAGGACTAATCCTGAGCCTGAAAACCCCCAAGGGAAGATCTGAATCCCCCGATGAGGAGCTCAGGTAACGAAAACAATAAAATAGCTTCCAATTCACCTCTCTGACTGGCAGAGAGGCCTCTCTCTGCCCTGGCCACTGTAGGGGCAGGAAAACACTGGTGTCTGGTGGTGGGTGGAGTCCTTTTAAACTCTCTCTGTTCCTGCCCCTACAGAGGTCAGGGGGCAATCTCTCCTGTTGTCTGCCGTCATGGTGGTGAAATGGAAATAAGACCTACCCTGATAATAAGCCCTAACGCTTTTTTTGGAGAAAAAAAATAATAAGACACTGTCTTATTTTCGGGGAAACACGGTAGTAGCAGTAGAGGTAATGAAAACAAGATAGTAAGGCTTCCATCCAGTACAGCCTGTTATCCTGCAAAGGTATTCTACAAATTGATCCAGAGGAAGACAAAAAACCCCTGTAAGGTAGAAGCCAATTTTCCTCTTTTTAGAGGAAAAAATTCCTTCCCGACTCCAATCAGGCAATCAGAATAACTCCCTGGATCATCAACCTGTCTTTAGTAACCTGTAATATTATTACACTCCAGAAATGCATCCAGGCCCCTCTTAAATTCACAGCTCCTACAGTAAAGAATCCCCTTCTATGTTGACAAGTAGGGGATTAGCAGCAGAGAGGTTGCAAGTACAATGCAAAATGCTGTTCTGCTCATTCTGCACAGGTACCTCCCTGCCTGCTGCCAGGATATCTGTCACTCTCTGAACCAATCAGGGCAAGCACTTCCCCCACTTTCTCCCAGTCTCATGTGACCATCTTTCTTCTTCCTCTCTCATAGCACTGCACACCAACGAAAAAATGGAGCTGCATGCCGTTTTATGTGATTCATCAGGAGCCAATCAGAAAAACTTCAGATTAATTTGATGGACAATTTTTTGTGAAATTTTAACAACTTCAGTTCGTTATGAATTGATTTACTCATCCTTAAACTCCACCCATCGTAACGTCATAATGTCAGTTCCCATCCCAAGTTACATTAGAAGTATTATGGGGTTTAATCTCTCTGATGGGGACACTAACATTGTCTGTATCCACACTTCTACACAACATGGTACCTGGAAGAACACAGGGTCGAGAAGAGCCAAAGAAAATATTAGACATGAGGGGTTTTGTATGAAAATAGGGAATAGCTAAATAGGTACCATACACAGAGGTGCAATAAATGAAATAAGTAGCCATGGCTACTGAATGGTGAAATGGTGATTTCCAGGCTTCTTTTCAGGCCTACTTCTCATATGCATGAGTTGCCTCCAGCTCTGCTCAGCTAAGTCTCCCTCTTACCAGGTGCAGGACCAGCTCATCACCATGGAAACTAGGCTAAGACTGCCAGTGTTAACCAATTGTTGCCTATATTTAACTATTAAGTTACAAAGTGCAGGAAATAAATGCTTTCACAACAAATCTTAACTTTTAACTTTTGGCAAACAATTCCCTTTTTTAGCAGTAAATTAACTCTTTAGCATTGATCCACTGGATCAAAGCACATTTGCATAAAACTCATCTCATTAAAGGACATGCTTATCATATACAAAAACAATCATGAATGTTTGCAGACCTATACGGAGTCTCATCGCTTTAACAATGACAACATTTAATTACATTCTACAAGCATTGTAAGTGAGAAAAAGACCAACACATGGCGAGAGAGATAAAATTCATTCCTGCTTTATGAATTTTCTAATTTTAGGAATGTACAGGAAAAGCTGTGGACAATAATTTGACGTTTTAATAGTCTGGATGTAAAAGGGATATCTAAAGAGAAGGATTGCAGTAAACCAAATGAGTGGCAAGTCACAAGAAAAAATGCTTCTTTCAGGAAGAACCTAAAATGATATAAATGACATTGCACTGTTACAAAGTAATTGTTACAATTGCAGATAATAGAAACATGGAACTAATATCAATGGAGTCATATTCAAATATTGGATTCTATCCAAAAAGGCTAGCACAATCTAATTCAAAGCTTTTGTGATCTCCTCATATACTACATTGATTATTTTTTTACCCAGAAGGCTTTGATTGTTAAAAGCAATTATTGAAATATTTGCTGAAATTTCAATCACTCAGAAAACTTCAATATGTTTTATAATAGCAGAAAGTTTATAATTTTCTTATAAAGCGTAACATAGAAAAAATGGAAGTTGGGTGCAGATCCTCAGGATACTTGGTACATGAATCCACTTTAGATAAATCCACAGAAAGCAAGGCAGCACTCCAGTAAGGTGAATGGGTGAAGACCCTTTTTTTACCCTAGGCAATGTTTCAACCCAACTCAATGAGGCCTTTGTCAAGCGTCAAACGTTGCCTAGGGTAATAAAAGTGTCTTCACCCATTCACCTTACTGGAGTGCTGCTTTGCTTTATGTATATGTATCTAATGTCAAGAATGGGAAATAACCAGAAGGAGAAGTCTGAACCATTATTGACAACTACTTGTACCTGACTAGACTGACAAGATTAGAAAACACTCAGTAGACAAACCAAAAAATGACGTGTATCCGAAGTATGTACAGTATGTATAACAGATCGTTTTTAAGTCTGAAAGGATGAAATGCTTAGGAATATTCATTAAACATACCCTCTCTCAATATACAGTATATTGTAAGTCTGAACTTAAGCTGGGAAAGAATATCGGGAAATAAGCTATTGCTACTATGTACTGAATATGGAAGACCCAGCACACAAGCAGGTCATGTTTTATTTGCTAATGAGGTACCACTGTATATTAATCAACCTGGAGACTATTTCATATATATAGACCTTTCAGTTATTGTGAAATATGGCGTGTGCTTAACCCAAATGTTCGTCAAAGCAATGCTGATAGTAAACTTAGAATAAGGAATTATTGCTTCTTTGTTTAAAGAATCTCTGACAAGATACAATAGAGGAAATCTCATGCAGTGAAAGTCTCAGCTGTAGAAGTAAAGGCTATGTACACCTTCAAAGGCATTTTTTATGATTGCATTTTACTCATTTTGGGCAAAAAATATTTTTTTAAATTGTTCTTTATTAAAAATATTTAGCTGTTTTGTCACAAAGGGTTAACTGGCTAGCTGTGTAAATGGTACTTTTAACTTTCACCGGTCATCTAATAAACCTTATTTCTAAATTACTAAATTGTCATAAACACTTATTTAAGCCAGATTCTTATCGGTAAGATACAAATTGAGCTATAATGAGTATTTATAAGGTCAGAGATCAGAGATAAGGAGCCCCTCAGCTAATCTGCCTGATGGAGCAGACCCTGCTACTAGATAAACTCAAGGCTGCACAAAGAGAGTGGTTCAATTTTTTAAAATAAAGACCAATTGAAAAATGATTTTTAGCTCGAAATTAGTACAATGCAATAATAAAAAAAATGCTCCCAAATGTATAAAAATTGCTCCCAAATGTATACCTTTATAGAGTAGGTACAGATTTTTAATGATTTATTTTGCAGACAGAGCAACTTTGCAAATAGTCTTGATCAGCTTCTATGCCGATTTATATGTGTCTGTCAAAACTGTCAAATCTAGTAAATATCTACTTTTATAGTGAAGGGGAGCATGACTGCATGATCAGACTACACAGGGTTTGTTTGTGGTCAGTTACCATGGAGACATGACTCTTTAGTGGTTGCTTATAAAACTATTGCTTCATTTAGATGCATCAGAGAAATGTAAGCAATTGGTTGCAGATGTACAGTAGATTGGTTGAAGATGTACAGTATGTAGCCTTGAAATGTGCTTCAAAATGTGAATGTGTTGCATGGTGTGGTGAGTGAAATCAGTGGCAAATACAGAAGAAATTGTCATGTCCCCTATAAGATAGCTATTACTATGTTTGAGTTGCTTGGGTTGTCATCTAGCTTTCCATAACTTCTTAAAGGGAACATCAGACACCTACCAAATTTTTATGTTAAACATATTTTTGCAGAATTTTTAGTGATGCTATTCTTCATTTTCCATATCGCTAAAATCCTAAAATCCTTCACACTGGCCACTATGCCTAATAATAGGCGGCAAATCTTGGTCTGTACACATCTCTTTTCAGCAGTTATCTCCTCATCATTGCAAACCACAGATTACAGTTGAGAAAGATCCTGGAGAGAATTGAAATGTTGTACGGAGATGGGTAAATTTTTCACTTGAGTACCTGGAGTTTACTTTTTCTGTTTAGGATCCCTTTGACCAAGGTGTTGTATGCTGCACCCATTTTTCATTTTTTATTCTGGGAGTGCTGCCTTTTTTGGATTTATTGACTATTACATTGACTATAATGGATCAATGTTCAGTCTATGTGCTGTTCCATCTACACCACAAAAATTTACATAAGTAGTGTTGAGTGAACTGAAGCATCCACAGTGGAATTCGATCTGAAGTTTAGGAAAAATTCAAATTGTCACAAAGTCGAATTTCTTTGCACACGGTATTGGATCATTTTTCCTAAAATGGCAGCTAGAGTTGTATTAGAAAAAAATGGGAAAAAAACCAGTGTGATTTTTAAGTTAAAAAAAAAGCCTTCACCTCGTCCACTTGCTCGCGTAGAGGCAGTCCATTATTTTCTTGAGTAGAAAAGACCCACCGAAGGACCTGCGCTGAACGTGGTGACATCACCACGCTCTCCCAGTGTGATCACATGGTGACGTCATCATCACCACATGATCACGCTGGGAGTGCGTGGTGATGTCACCAGGTCCTTCGGCAGGTCTAGCGCAAGCAAGTGGATGAGGTGAATTCTTTTTCTTTAAACTCAAAGGCACTAGCGTATTACCGTTTTTAACGGCTGTTAGGAGGGTGCACTTCTGTCTATGCGGCCGGTAAAAACTGTCCCATTGATTGCTAGGCTAAATAGGGTTTTAACATAGCAAATTGTGACAAATTAATTTGCCACAAATCAAATTTCTATTCAAACTTTGGCTAAGCTACCGAATCGAATTTAAAATCTGCTAAAAAGAAGCTTAAAACCAACTATGGGTAATATCTTATCTGAGATTCGTAACACTAGTGATACTAGACACCTACGTAACCTGAAGTTTTGCAGGTTACGTAGGTGTCTAGTATTTATTTTCTACATATGGCTATGGGGCAAACAAGGTGGTTTGGTATCACATACTAACTTCACAACTCAAAAGTAATATCAAAATTTTCTATGTCCACTGGGCTAAGATTTGTACATTGTGCAACATAATACTGTTTCACAAAGATCTACTGCATGAATCCTCTATCAAGAAATGTCTGCATGTGAAGCATCAAACAAAATATATTGAAAGAATTAAAGCTACTAAATTGTCAATATTGTAATAACGTAGTACTATGGATGGTCCTTCTGCAAATCTCAATAAGGGGTAATATTCAAAGACGTATTTCTCACTGAACAATTAGTTTGATATAGTGGTTTCCATATCTTGAAAGGTACAAACCTGAAGAAAAGCATCCGCAAATAAAGAAAACTAATTTAAGAAAGGGTTATATGCAATGTTATGGTCACAAGCCTTCTGACAAGCAATGAACAAGTAAACCAAGCAGATATATTAACATCACATCAATCAGTAAAAACTGTTCTAATCAATAAGTAATAATCCATTAAAAATCCAATAATATACATTTTGGTAATCAGTGCACTCGTATGATCATATCCATGTATCAGCAAATCACAATATTACACACCTCATCGGCAAACTTACCGTATACCAGGCATTGATCAGAGGGGATTGAGTTAAAGTGGCCAAAGCTGATTGCTAGAACTAAGTGGCATTTATGCTGCCACCTTCACTCAGATTTCTCCACTATTATTTCTAGAGATTCGGGTGATTTACCTAACTTCGTCAAGAAATTAGATTAGTTCCAAATTAATTTGTCACAAATCGCGATACATCTGGTATACCCAAGCCCCTCTACCTAATCATATTCAGCCCACTTGGTGGCCCAATATCCGTGTGAAGGCTTGGAACTTAAATTGCAGGGAGACATGCATTTGTGCATTACTTTCTAGTGCTCCCATATTTATAGTAATCCATTTTGTAGGTACTGTGCTGTCAGTATTACAGGCAGTTGTAATTTGTCGCTGTCTACATCACTGTGCAGGGCACCAAGATTCATAGCTAATTCCTGTTATAGAATTACTGTTTGTCAGTATTACAGGTCAATGTAAGCATCAGCTCTAATTTATCACCATGGACTTAACCTTGCAGTGCCCCAAGATTCAAGTAGTGACCCCATCACAAAGTGGGGGTGGTGGTAGCAGCAGTGGCATTAATGGCTCCATGATAGATTGGGGATGGTGGTGGCAGCAGCAGTGGCAGTAGTGTTCCCATCACAGAGTATGGAAGGTGGCAGAGACAGTTACAGTAGTGGCCCCATGACAGGGGGGAAGCAGCAGTGGCAGTAATGTATTAAAAGCACTGTTTATTTTTCCATTCTTCTGATTCGTCACAAGAACAGAAACTAAAAACAAAAAAAAGAATGCTGTATTCTGAAAATCCATAAAGCCTCTTTCAGACGGTCAGTCTTTGGTCAGTGTTTTGCACCAGTATGTGTAAGCCAAAAACAGGAGTGGGTCTAAAACAGAGGTCAAATGTAATGGAATTATTTGCATCTCATCTGTGTTTTGGACCTACTCCTGTGTTTAGCTTACAAATTCTGATCAAATACTGACCAAATATAGGCCATGTGAAAGAGGCCATACAGATGCTCAAAATACAGGATCATTTGAATAAGTCAGTTGTCCCAAGTCTTTTACTGTTTAAATATAATACATCTGTTCTTATTAGGCTAGACCAGGGATCAGGAACCTTCAGCACTCCAGCTGTTGTGAAACCACAATTTTCCAGCATGCTCCATTCATTTCTACGAGCGTTATGAAAAGAGCAGAGGAAGTATGCATGCTGGGAGTTGTAGTTTCACAACAGCTGGAGTGCTAGAGGTTGCCTACCCCTGGGCTAGACTAACATCATGTTTGTGAAATGCATCCATAAGTTACATCAGCCCAACGGAGGCCAAGAGAGTGTCCTTTTGGATTCTATATGGCAGGTAAATGTCAATGTACCGCAAAAAGATATTAATTAATGTAGAAGAGTATTTTTTTCTCATTGAATGGTATCCAGGAAAGAAAGAACATATAGTATATCATGCGGTTTATGTTTTTAACAACGTAACTCAATTGATGGTATATGCCACTGTATAGCATCCATGATCATGATGACAGTCATCCATTTAATGTATATGTTTTTGAACAAAATGATGGTCTTATATTTTGCACACTTATTAATTGCATTCTTTGACATATTGGACATTTAAACATATCACATTTTTCAAGTAATCATAAATCTGTTTTTATGACTTTTATGCCGTTTCCACACAGTGTGTGGTCAGTGATTGTGAAGCAAAACCAAGTGCAGGTCAAAAACGCAGAACATGTACTAATCATAAGTTAACATTATACCTTATCTATGTGTAGGCTCACAATTATTAATGGAAATCCCTAACCAATACTCTGTTTTGAGATGTGATATCAAATACTCTGAAGCAAATTTCTCCATAATTGTAACTTTCCAAAAATATTGGAACATTATAATGATGTACTATCTATATGCACAAAATATGAACATATTTATAATGAGCTTTCCTGGTGACCAATAAAATAATATCCAGTCTAATCATAAAACAGGAGTGAAGTGTATAAAAAGTCCATTATAAGCAATATAATGATAGTGATTTATAAAACCGAGAGTAAATGGCTTATTACTCTGCACTTTTTCCTGTTAGCATAATACATATTACACATACATAATACAATAATGTACTCTTTAGTAATATAAAGAGTAAGTTATGGATCTGGCACAGAATATACACTGGCCTTCTACAGCTATAATATAATAAATAAAATGTATAAACTGTAAATGTAACTGTCATGTGTTCATAAATCTCTGCAGCTGGTACTGACTATTTACAATCATATTTTTTAGTAAAAATTTGATCAAGTCTATCTATCTATCTATCTATCTATCTATCTATCTATCTATCTATCTTTCCTTATCGTCCTTCAGGCAGCACAACATAAAGGGTTAATGTCTTGCTCCTCCCATCTAGGACAGAAGAAAATGATTAGTAAATCAGACTAATTAACCCCCTATAAAGGAGTGCACACCCACTAGGTAGATGTGTTTTTATTTCTTCTGTCTAGGACTATGAAGCTCACACATACAGAGGCTGCTGCGAAAGCCAGTATGGTTGTTAAGCCTAATATTGTATAACTGGAAGTGGTCTCTAGAATGTCATATGAAGTGCTGGTAACATGTCTGATCTGGAAGTGGTTCCAGAGTTATATGCAGGTTATAAAGATAGAGGTGTCTCCTTAACTTATTGCTGACATGTCTGATCTCGATGTAGTGTCCAGCATATATGCAGGTTATAGAGATGGAGGTGTCTCCTGATCTAACTGCTGACATGTCTGATCTGGATGTAGTGTCCAGCTTATATGCAGGTGATATAGATGGAGGTGAGCTCCAGGATTAACTGCTGACATGACTGATCTGAAAGTGTGTCCAGAGTTTATTTCCCCATTGGCTGTTCAATGGGATGATGGAGCTGAGATTTATCCTGGAGTGTCCTGGTGAGTTTCTCATGCAGCGGGGGTTCCCTGCAAACTGTTAATGTATATTCAGGGTGTGTCCTTGTGAGAAGTGCTGGTTCAGCCATTACAAGTGCTGTTATTACCTTCAGGAGCCATTTTGGAGTAGACCTAAACAGGTGTAGCTAAGCTAAACTTGATGGGTAACATGTTTAGTAAATGGCACAAGGGGTTAACTAACTCTCTCAATGTTCTCAAATATGTATGAGAACTCTGTGCCATGTGTTATCAGTGTCATTTTTAGCTCGGCTACATCTGTGGCTCTGCACATTGTGAGTTCTTACTGCAGCAGCGGAATCACAGCAGCTTTAAGGATGCTGTGTCCTGGAGCGGAGCTTGTATGTATGTGTGAGCGAAATATATATGTTACAATTACAGAACAATCCATAAATCTAATGTTAGTACATGCACCAACTGTGGACAATGCCAACTGTGGACAATGCAGGATATGTCTGCACCAACTGTGGACAATGCAGGATATGTCTGCACTGCACTATTGCCTCCCACCTAAAGGTCTCCAGTGCAGACATGGTGCAGAGGTTGTGGAATGGTTTACTTCTCAGCGGTCTGAAGCTTTCACTCAGATGCTTTCTGCTCATATATCTATAAGTCCTCGCTTATCTACAACTCCTTTCACCTTTTCTCATTTGGATGTGGACTCCAATGTGACCAGGAGGATTCTGAGGATCTTTGTTTCATTATGGCACACATTCATTATGCTTCATTATTTAAAGCTGTGCTAGCTTACCTTGAGATGTTTGCACCTAGAGGAGATAAGCCCCAAAAAAAAAAAAAAAAATTCCTGATGATCCTATATTAAAGGGATGTATGACAGGATTGGTGCCCCAGCCAGACAGGTACATTATGTGGGAGCTAGATATCAGCCGTGTTACAGATCTGGCAGTCTCAGCTCGGTGGGATAACTCCCAAGCTAATACCCCAGGGGCCCATCTGGCTGGGAAGACTTTTTCTGGCAGCCGGTTATTCCCTTTCTGGAAACTTCTAGTTCGGAAGATTGTGTCCTGCTGAAACATAGTAATTCCTTGTCTATGGTGGAGTGCAAAGCATCTTTGGCTTCATTTTCTTAGTGACATAGGGATTTCTTCCCCAATAAGTCTCACTTAGTCACTAAGATTGGGGGTCCATTCACAGAACCATATCTGAATTTTGTGAACCTCAAGCTGCGGATCCGTAGAACACGGATGTCCCTGTCTGCATTCTGCATTGCAGTTCAGAACATTCTGCCCTATGATGATAATGCCCAATTTTGTCCGCAATATGGGAAAGAGAGGGACAATTACTTTTTCCCGTGGAATGATGTGCGTAGGCGGACGGCATATGTGTGCTGTCTGTGTCTCTCAGTCCCATTTATAAATGGGTCCGCATTAGATCTGCAAATTGCGGGACGTGTCGGGGAGAAAAAAAATAAATAAAAAATTCTTTTTTTTTGAATGGACCTGAATGTGCCTCCTACTTCATGTGTCCCCATAGACATTCTGCACAGACAGACATTCTGTTAGCGCCATTGTTCCTCACCAGATTAATTCTATTTAGAATCAATCTTTGTTACAGAGGGGTCTCCTTTCCACTATACTCCTCTGGTTTAGATTCATTCTTGTGATTTAATTCCATAAGATCACCTAAGAGGGGCTCTGAAGCAGGGGTGGGATTCAAATTTTTAACAGGTTCCCTACTCAACGGTGGACACATGGCATCACGACACATGTTTACATATACATACACCATATATATGCAACACATACATATAAATACACCATATACATGATACACATACATAAATACACCACATATACATTACACACACATACCACTTAACTTTTAAAAAGCCTAAGCAGCTAAACTATGGAATGAAAGCGCTCATCTCCAGCTGTCGCGGCCAGAGCCCCGAATTTGGATTCAGCTGGTAACATGGTTCTCCGATCGGATTGTAATTTTAACAACCATATCTCGAGAACCTGAGGGAACTGGCCGAATCCCATGGCTGCACATGGCATAACAGACGAGAACATGGTGGCTGCACATGGCAGATAGTAGAACAGAGGTGAAAACGGTGGCCACACAGAGCACATGGCTAGGAACAGCACATGGAAGCATAGATGAGTATACAGGTGATGACATCACTACACAGAGGAGCACTGGTAACACAGTTGCACATAGCACTGATATGGAGGAGAGTGGTTAGTCACAAAAGATGTTTTTGTGCCACTGTTAATTCTTTGTTCAGTTTTTTACTCTCTTGAGAAGGGTACATCAATTTTTTTTTTTTTGTCGGGGAGGGGGGGGGCGGTGGCTGGGGCCAGGGGCAGTAACAAAGCACTAGAACAGCAAAGCTTACCTTCACAGTTCCTCAGCAGGCAAGAACATGTCCCGCCTAACAATGTGCCTATATAAACTTAGGCTGGGCTGTCTGTACACTGCCCACCTATCCCTACTAGTATAAAATTGGCCCCTGTGATTGGCTGGCAGCCTGCTCTGACAACAGAAGCAGTACTGGCAAAGCCTGTGCGAGTACCAGGGTCGGTTTTACACAAAGTGTGGCCCTGGGCAAAATTGAAAGTGGGGCCCTAAATCCTGAAATATTGGACCAGAAGTCTGACAGGACTTAGTAGGCACAGACAGTGGTTACAACCACAGCAGCTGATTGTAGAAAGCCACATTATATTTCTTTAGCCTTTCCATTTCCTGTGCTTAAAAAACCTAATGCAGAATCCGCATCAGGTTTTTTTTGGATGCATTTTTTCTGATGCCTTTTATATAACACTTTTTGATGCAGTTTTGCTGTGAATTTTCATTAATGCCCATTTTCAAAGGGAATTCTGGACATAGACAGTGCAGGAAGAATGGTCAGGGCATGGTGCAGTTTAAAAAACCACAAGCAGAAAAAAAGAGGTTGTCCCATCCGGGCCCCTGAAGTAAAGGAAGAGCACAGTGCATGTATGGTCATCCTCTATTATGCTATGATGAGTGGCTGATCACTGGCAATTCCATAGCACTGAATGGAGATAATGCTGCGCATGCACACTGTTATGGGGGATCTGTGGAGGACACACTGTTATGGGGGATCTGTGGAGGACACACTGTTATGGGGGATCTGTGGAGGACACTGTGACATAGCTTTACGGATAACAGCCCTGGTCTTCTCCCCCCAGATACTGAAAAAAGACACTGCTAATTTGTACCTCAGATTCTTAGGCTACTTTCACACTAGCGTTTTAAAATTCCGGTATTGAGTTCCGTCATAGGGGCTCAATACCGGAATAAAACGCTTCAGTTTTGTCCCCATTCATTGTCAATGGGGACAAAACTGAACTGAAGACAACGGAATGCTCCTGAAAGCATTCCGTTCCGTCTTCAGACCGGAGAACAAACCGCAGCATGCTGCGGTTTGCTCTCCGGTCCAGGCATCCGCACCAAGACGGATCCGGAATGACCCCCAATGCAAGTCAATGGGGGTGGATCCGTCTGGTGTGACCATAATGGTAACCGGATCCGCCCTCCATTGACTTTCAATGGAGTCCATTACGGATCCGGGTACATACAGACACAGACATACACACAGACATACACATAAACATACACATAAACATACACACATATAGACATACAAACACACATACATACATACTTACATGCTCCCCGGCAGGTCTTCGGAGCGTCAGGACAGCTCACACAGGTCACGATTCCCCACAGCGCCCTCTGCTGGGCGCCTGGTGGAATCGTCAGATGACGATTCCACCAGGCGCCCAGCAGAGGGCGCTGTGGGGAATCGTGACCTGTGTGAGCCGTCCTGACGCTCCGAAGACCTGCCGGGGAGCATGTAAGTATGTATGTGTGTTTGTATGTCTATATGTGTGTATGTTTATGTG
Organism: Rhinella marina; assembly: GCA_900303285.1. Classification (NCBI taxonomy): domain Eukaryota; kingdom Metazoa; phylum Chordata; class Amphibia; order Anura; family Bufonidae; genus Rhinella; species Rhinella marina. The sequence goes on along the minus strand of ONZH01022805.1, from coordinate 60,090 downwards.
TATGTCTGTGTATGTACTGTGTGACATGTGTGGGGCCGGAGCGCGGTTCCGGCTCCACACATGTCACTGCGGCAGGCCTGATCCGGCAGCACCCTTCACCTGCCGGATCAGGCCTGCCGCCAGTGTGAAAGTAGCCTTAATCTATACTCCAATCCCCCCCCCCCCCAATTAACAATTCAGACCACCTGGGCTGACAGAGGGAGCTGACAGAGGGGGCGCAGTGGGCTGACAGAGGGGGCTGACAGAGGGGGAGCAGGGGGTTGACAGAGGGGGAGCAGGGGCCTGACAGAGTGGGAGTAAGGGGCTGACAGAGGGGGCACAAGGGAGATCAATGACCATCAGTACATGAGGGTAGTGCAGGGCTGTTACAATGAGAGTGTGACCCAAGCAGCCCTGCACCCCCCATCTTCTACCTAAACCTTCTGGATGGACTTGCCTGATGGAGAGGGAACAGGCAGGGTCCCGGGAGCCCCCTGCAGTCCAGGAGCTGGAGGTCTGGGGGTCCCATGATGCAGTTGAAGATCTAGTACTGCAGATCTTATTCTTGGGAGGGAGGAGCCACATTACTGGCCAGCACCAGAGGAGGCATACTGCACACAGTTACTGATACTTGATGGTATCGTGGAGGACAAGAGAGGTGGCGGAGTAACAAGCCAGCAGCAGCTGACTACGGAGCTGCACTGGTAATTACATTCCTGGGGGGATGGGCATGTGCAGGGATGGGATTTGAGTTAGTGAGCGGCCGCTGGGGGGGGGGGGTTGAAAGTGATTTATGCTGCAGGACCGGGTCAGGATTCCTGCTTCTCACCTATCCTGTGAACCTGCTGTAATTTTAACAAACTGTTCGGCAGAACCGGAGAGAACCGGCTGAATCCCATGCCTGCTCTGAAGGGACGGATTGAGAGTATTTCTAAGTTCAGGCTCTCCAAGCACTAGAAAGTAGAATTGGAACAGGGAAATATCAAATTTAGTATTCCAGGCCTCCAGTGGGAGCAAGTTTACAAAACCTTTTCTTAAATTGTGCAAGAATTACGTCAGACTCCTGGATAGAATCTTGTACCCAGGTTACTCTCTCAGGTAAAAAATTGCTCCCCAAGGCAAATAAGTCAACCCTTCACAAAGCCTCATATGGTGGTTGTCTCAGTACTTAACAGGAAAATCTTGACCTCTTTCCCAGGAATTTCTGGGTCTTTTCAGGAGTGTATGCACTGCCAAAGCCACAGGTAAGATGGAGGTTAGATCTGACGTGTCTAATCAAATACCTTCTTGGAAGAAATTAATGATGTGAATTGCTGTTTTGTTATCAATATGCACAAACAGGACGTTTTTATGCCAAGATCTCATATATATATATGCACGTAACTGCCAACCCATTGCAGGTTCTCAGGGCCATCACTCACCAGGATTTCTTATGTTCAATTCACTGGCCTTTGGTTTATCATTATCGCCTGGTTTTCTTACTAAGTTGTGTCGCTAACTCAGCCCTTAGCTCCAGGTAGACTCTAGAACTGGTTGCTTAAGCTCTCACATGAACGGATCCAGCAATCAAGGTGAATGTGAGATCTAAGGTTCGATCACCAAGTGCCAGTGGAGTAACTAGGAATAACTGGGCCCCACAGCAATATTTGAATAGGGCTCCCCCAGCATCCTCTGTGCAAGCCCCGCCCCTACTCCTGTGTAACCGCCACTCCTGATGCTAGTCAAGATTGCTATCCGATCAGGCCAGGCATCCGCTCTGTCTACAAATATATACTTTCCTGAACTCTTCAATAGAAGCCATAACGTGGGCATTGGTCTACATTTCAAACCAGCATTGCTTCAGGAAGAAACCAATGTTTATCAAGTCTGGTTTGTCTTGTGGTGATCAAGCCAGAAACTACTGCCTTGATGGCTTTGTCCGAAAAATACTGAACACAGTATATTTTCTGGCCGTTCCAATAACTCAGGTCAGGAAGTACACTTCCTCATTCTTTGGGTTCAGGGGAGGTGGTCTCTCCAAGAGATGTATTTGTGATCCAATATCAGAGACCTGGGAGCAATTTATCTAGCTCTCATTAGGGCTGGCTCAAGAATCAGCCAGTGGTGGAACAAATAAGTAATATCTCCACCATGTGCTATATCAACAATTGGCACAGGACTCTCTCTGATCCATGGTACAGTCAATGCAGTCAAATTATGACTTGGGCAGTGGAATGTCAAACCATAGACAGCCATCCACATTCAGGGTATCTGAATGTTCAGGCGGATCTGGTAAGTAGGTCACAGTGGAATCCTCAGTGGAAGCTATATTTAACCGATTGTGTGCAGATGGGGTACCCCATTAGAGGCTATAGGGAGAGGCTCCAATACAAAGGTCAAAAAGTTCCGCTCCCTGAATCAAGTGGATCCACCAGAAAGAATAGATGGCCTGTCTCTCAGTTCGGAAGGAATCTTTCATCCAAATTTTCCTTCATTTCCCCTCATTTCCTGAGTGCTCAGGAAAATTAGACGAGAGTCTCAGCCATAGTGCTCATCTGGGCAGGATGGCATGATCCCTCACAGATTACAACTTTCCAGGGGAAATTATTGAACGTACAGTCCAGCCAGATCTTCTTGTTCAAGCAGGCCTTTTTTTGCTTTTTTTTATTCAGGAAGGTTTTCCAGTTATGTTAAAACCTAACACTGTGAGTGCATTTCATGGCTGCCACTGCTTGTATAGATGGAGCCTTCGTGCATTCATGCATTTTTTTTTAACTTTCTTTATTCAATTTAAATTAATCGTTCAGTATCCTATTCCAGCCTTGGATCAGGTTGTTCTCCTCAAGACTTACAGAAGCACCACTAAGGTTTGTATCCAGGGGCGGATTGGGAACTGAAAGTGGCCCTGGAAAAAATGGTAGAAGTGGCCCTATATCGTAGGAGGAGCCACACATGTAGAATGTGTGGTCAAACAACGGAGTCGGGGTCTGAAAACCTGTTGCTGTATAATTTAACAAAACATGTGGATTTGCACCTTTGTATGCCATCCCCAAATGCTTTTATTTTCTTCATGCTTTTTATTTTCTGCTTTTACTTTCTTTTTTACCTTTCAGCTCACGGATTTTTTCCAGCAACAAGGATCTCAAAATATACGAGGAACTTTTATTCTGTCTATCTTCCTTTAATGCAAGACCTTATATTGAGGATTTTTAATTAACAGGATATAAACTAACATCATTATATTATACAAAACCTGCGTTCTAAATTTATTGCCTGAGACTTATTGCCCTATATTGAACAGCAAGTATCACCAAGACTTTTATATGTGTATACGTGTTTATATGTCTATATGTTTTTATGTATATATTACATTAAATGTTTTAACTATCATTGAGAGTATCCTCTAATCTACGTGTATCAGATAGAGTGCCCAATCTACTACTTGTACACATTAAAATACAATAAAACTATACATATGTGGTATCGCTGTAATCGTACTGAAATGAAGAACGAAGGGTACAGATCAGTCTTACTGCATAGTGAACGCCTTAAAGCAAAACTGATAAAACTGTGTTGGAATTGCATTTTTTAATTCCACCACATTTGGATTTTTTTTTCCAGCTTCCGGCTACATCGTATGCACAATTAAATGGTGCCAGTAGAAACTACAACTAGTCCTGAGAAAACAAGTCCTCATATGGCAATGTGAACAGAAAAATAAAAAGTTAAGGCTCTGGGAAGGATGGGAGAAAAAAACTAAAATGTATAAAGGGAAAATTGCCATGTCAGAAATAGGTTAAGCACTTTTCTTGGCCATGTTTTCCATCAATTTTCATTTTTTATTTGTGGCTTTTTCACATATCTTTTCATTTTTATCATAGTTGTGAGTTTTGTTTATTAACTATTTCACAACTGGCTTCAAAAATATAAGCCTTTTACATTGATTTTGGACACATTCAGATGAGAATATCTGTTTTGTGCACATTCCGCCCTATGTTAGAAATGCCTATTCTTGTCCACAAAACGGACAAGAGTAGGACATGTTCTATGTTTTTTGCAGGGCCGCAGAACGGACATACGTATGTGGACAGCACACACTGCAGTCCATTAAAATGAATAGGTCCGCATCCGATCTGCAAAATATGCAGATCGGATGCGGACCAAATCTACAGTCATGTGAATGGGGTCTTATACATTTATTGTTTTTTTTCTTTATAATACCATCTTTTTTCACTTTAATAAAAATGTTATTTTATTCTTACTTTTATCCCCCTTCCCATCTATCTGTCTTATGGCAATGCAAGTTGATGACCCTAATCTATCCTGTCAGTGTCATGATAAGAGTGGGCTTGCAGGCAGCCTGCAAAGGGTTACATCGCAAGCTGCCTCCCCTGCTGTGCTGTCATTATGATAATAAGGGAGCACAGCAGGGATGCCAGGGCCAGCACTTGCGATGTCTGTGTAGTTCAGCTGACATTGTGCAGGCCAGCTAGCCCCAGTGTGGAACTTCACTTGAAAGAGTTAAACTCACCCAGGCAGCCTAGGGGAGGAGCGGCAGTGATGTGATAGATCTCACACACCCGAGCGGCACCAGCCCCATCCAGTCCAGACAGTGGAGCACAGCAAGGATGGCAGGCAGGCAGTGACTCACAGTAAGTCCCTGACCCTCCCACCTCCGCACACACATACAGCCCTAGAAGTATCAGGCAGTCGGGACTGAGCCGCGGATCTTTGTCAGCCAGCGCAGCAGGCATTATGTGTATTGGCGCTGGCTGCAAGTGTTTAAACAATAGCTGTGCTCCACCGGCCCACTGCAAATGAAAAGACATGCGCCCACGGGAAGTTCCCCGGTACTATACATTGCCAATCCGCCCCTGTTTGTATCTTGGAAGGTTTATTTCTGTTGGCAATTGCATCAGCCAAGAAGGAGTCAGACTATTGCAAGGGCCATATCTGAAAGTACATCAAGAAGACTCGCCCTATACCCTACCAAAGCTCTCATCTGACACGAATGTAAGTCACGAAATTCATCTACCAGAATCCTCAATCAGCTGAACAAGACAAGCTTCATCTACTGGTCATTGGAGAACCGAGGTCCTTCAAGTCAGCTGACCAGCTGTTTATAGAGAAGTATAAAAGTTAGCAAGCCTACACTGCTTGGATTAAGAATACTGCTTCTAGATTTCAAGTACTCCAGTTACCAGGTGGAGTCACAACACACTCAACTCTGTCCACTTAGTGGCTTGGGCAGAGAGGAAAAAAAAACCCACTGGATCTAATATGAAGAACCTCTACATGGTCTTCTCCATGCATCTTTCAAAACAACATAATTTGATGTATCTGGTGCTTACAATTCAGCCTTTGACGGACAAGTGATTATTAAGGCTGTGATTTCGCGCCCCCCCCCTTCCCTGTTTAATACTGCTTTACAAATCCCTTTGTGTTGTGCTGCCTGAAGGACGATAAGGGAAGTATAATTTGATTACCGAAATGTATCTTTCCATGAGTCCAAAGGCAGCACAAGTATCCCTCCCTCAAAAAGACATTGCTTGGTAAAAAACACATCTACCTAGTGGGTGTGCACTCCTTTATAGGGAGGTTAATTAGTCTGATTTACTAATCATTTTCTTCTGTCCTTCTGTCCTTGTTGTGCTGCCTTTGGACTCAAGGAAAGATAAATTTTGGTAAGCAAATTTAGACTTTCTTTCTTTTAGATCTGCGGTCAGTACTTTCTTCTGTGAGTGTGGACATCGCACCATTCATCATTCCAGGGTTACCAGTGCCCTCTCCTTGCTGCTACCTCTATGCTCCTGCCTGATGCTCCCTTAGGGAATGCAATTACCTCTGGCCTCTTAAAGGGCCAGTGTGCATGCTCCCAAATAGTTCCCTAGACAATAGATGAAGGTTCCTTGAGTCTTTAAGGCACCCTTTCCAGACAGAGGGTGCCTGAGCTGTAGGTTCCCTGGTGACCACCAAAAATATTTGATAGTCTAGTGCTATTGCTATTTATCGTGTTATTTCTTGCCTGTGTTCCTGCCATGCTGTAAGTTTTGTTTCCATGCTCTAAGTTCTATTTCCATTATGTATGTGTGCTCCTATACTTTCAAGTCCAAGTTCAGTTCATGTTTAATTTAACACAGTTTGTATTCTGTTCTCCAGTCCAGTTCCCAGCCTGCCTGCCTTATGTATGTCTCAGCACTAGCCCAACCACAAGTCTTTCCTGTGTCTACATTAACTGTGCACTGCCGGGGGGCGTGGCCTGGCCGGCAATGTGAGCGGACGCAGGCTGAAGAGCTCCTGAGCGCTATCACAGTCCATCCTGCATTATCCTGTGGCGAAATTCACAATCCTTGGATCAGGACTGCAGTTCACTTCACCCCTCACTGCCATACCATAATAGTGAGATGACCCGGACCGGGAAGAGGGAGAAGGAGGCCAAGGACAATCTGGGGCCTACCGCGGTCCGTCCGGTGGGAGTAGCCGCGGCTTCTAAGGCATCGGACGCTGCGGCGCGTCTGGAAAAGTTCGCCAGGACTCCTTCAACTAACACCGAGACCCCTCTGAAATGCCTACCTGAGCCTGTGGGGACGGCGGCTGGAGAAGTATGCCTGCGGGGATCTGAGGAGATGGGCGGCGGCAAAATCCAAGATGGCGCCGACAGCATGACCGAGGTGGGAAGTGAAAAGGGAGATCTGCTGTTGGGGATAAGTGCCCCTGATCTGAATCCCTCTGTACAGCAACACAATCTAGTTCCCTCTGCTGATGAGCCTACCTCCAAGGATATATTCCTAGCAGTGCAGCACTGTAGCTCTGCTTTGGCCTCTCTTAACTCCTCAATGGGGTCACTGCAGGAAAATGTGTCATTCATCAGGCATGATATCAAAAAGATCAATGAGAGGGTTGCTGAAGTGGAGGAAAGAGTAAGCATTATAGAAGATCAGATGCCTCCTGTGAAATGTGATATGGCAAAAGTGATCCATAACATCACCCTCCTTATCAGTAAAACGGATGATCTGGAGAATCGCTCATGGCGAAATAATCTGCGCATTATTGGGGTACCAGAAAAGGCAGAGGGGCCTAATGCGGTCTCCTTCTTTGAGGACTGGTTCCGAGAAATATTTGGCGCTAATACTCTATCAGCAATTTTTGCAATTGAAAGGGCGCACAGAGTTCCGTCCCGACCTTTGCCACCGGGATCCCCTCCTAGATCTATTCTTTTACGGGTGCTGCATTTTCAAGATAGAGATGCAATATTACGTGCCGCCCGAGATCATGGTGGTTTGACAATTCATGGTAATAAAATCTCCATATATCCGGACTTTTCAGCAGAGGTCCAAAAACGCCGAGCAAAATTCATGGATATCAAGAGGAGGCTTCGATTGAAGAATGTGAAATATTCTATGATGTACCCGGCAAGACTCAGATTAGTAGCGGGCGGACGAGTCCACATTTTTGAAACGCCTGAAGAAGCTGTACAGTGGGTGGATCGAAATGAAGGACTGCTTAGAGAAGAAGCTGACAACGACTAGGGAGGCCTTCTGCTGGATTCGCGGGACTTCACATCGGCGATGTACTGGTCGCTCATGATCAGGCTCTGATGAGTACTTTGTTTTTTCTTGGTTGTTGATTTCCTTTTAGTTCTAGGTATCTATATAGGCACTATTGGGACCCTATAACTCTGCGCTGAGACACTTTGTGGCCCTTTTCTCGTCCCATATGGGGGGGGGGTGAAGCTCGTTAGCATTTGATGTCCTGCATTATTTTTTATGTGTTCAATACTCGCCTCATGTTCTGGGTTTATATAGCGGCGCTTGGGATGCTCTTGTATGTTTAAGTTGTAATGAACAACTTAGTTCCTACCTCATACCAAAGATGGTTACCTATTCGACTGGATGCGACGTGGCCTGCTCACAATTGCTGGCTTCAGGAAACTTGTGTGCCTTATGTTCATGTTTATTGCTTGTATTTTTACGTTTTTTGGGGAGTTGGGGGGGGGGAGGGCTCCGCAGAGAGACGCTCTTATTACTGGTGTGCCAGGGAATTACTGTTCCTCTGGGGCTTCTGTATTGTGTCTATCCATTGAGCTTTGTTTGTCATGGCGGGTGATACACACTTGGTGGTGTGGAATGTGAGGGGCCTTGGGGATCCCACCAAGAGGCAAGCCGTTTTTGCAGCACTTAAGACATATCAAATTGGGGTGATATGTTTGCTTGAAACTCATCTCACTAAGAATACTCAAAAGGTGTTACGCCGGCATTGGGTATCCCACTCCTACCATTCCACCTTTACTTCTCATGCCAGGGGAGTGAGCATCCTGGTACATAGGGCTGTACCATTTGTGTGTCAATCTGCGGTGATTGATCCAGATGGTAGATTTGTATTTCTAAAGTGTACAATTCACGGGGTGCAAATGTATGTCATTGCAGTATATATTCCGCCACCGTATTCATGTGAGGTGCTTAAACAGATAATAACACTAACATGTCAGGGTCCTGCACTTCCCATATATTTGGTTGGAGACTTTAATAAATATCTAGACCCAATATTGGATAAGTTTCATAGTGGTTCTGCGAGACTTGACACGAAGGAAACTTCGTTGGCGAAGCTGCTGCGGGAAATAGACATTCATGATCTCTGGTGCTTGCGGTATCCCGATCTTAGACAATACTCCTGTTTCTCGCCAACTCACAACTCTCTATCACGCATTGACCTGCCGCTGGGCTCCCTTGAGGCATCCTCTTATATCACTAAAATTGAATATCTACCTCATAGCCTGTCAGATCACTCACCCATACATATTGAATTATGTTTGAAAGGTTGCAGTAGCAAGGCTGGGCAGGCCCTCTGGAGGTTGAACCCCTTTTGGATTCAACTTCTGGATGAGGGTGATCCTATGGATTCCCACTTAACTGAGTTTTTTAATATAAATGTTGGCACTGCAGACATTGGCATAGTTTGGGATGCCATGAAAGCATATACTAGAGGGTTGTATATCCAGAGAATCAAGAGGCGGAAAACGCAAACTAAGCGCACTTCTGACTCTCTCCTTCGGGAAGTGCAGACTCTAGAAGCTGACTATGTTGTTAATCCAACTGATCCCTTAAGATCTGCGTGGGTGGCGGCTCAGGAGAAACTTACTGAGTATTTGATGCAGACCGCAGAAAATAAGAGTTTTTTCTTGAAGCAGAAATACTTTGAGGCGGGGGAGAGTGCGGGCAGTTTGTTGGCTAGGGTGGCTAGGTCGCAGGATGGTCCATCTAGGATTGTGGGCATTCGGTTGGCAGATGACTCCTATACTACAAAGGATTCTGAGATTTTGAATGTATTCACCACTTATTATAACACTTTGTATACTTCCACTTTGCAGGGGGTCAGTATGGGAGATATCACTGAATACTTATCCACAATTCCTCTTTCTAAATTGTCCCCAGAATGGGTTAGCTACTTAGAAGAACCATTGGAGTTGGAGGAATTGAAAGCCGCTTTGGGTTCGTTCCCCAATGAGAAGGCTCCTGGAGCAGATGGCCTGCCGATAGAGTTCTATAAGAAATATCAGGATGTGCTGCTGCCCCGATTGCTAGAGACTTTTAGGGAGGCCTTTCACAAAGGCATTCTGCCATCCTCTATGAGGGAGGCGGTGGTGGTGGTTATCCCAAAGCCTAACAAGGATCCAGCTATGGCCGAATCCTATAGACCCATATCCCTGTTGCCAAATGATATCAAGATATTGGTCAAAGCTCTGGCCAATCGTTTAAATAAAGCTATTGCCACTATCATACATGAAGACCAGTCTGGTTTCATGCCTGATAAGAGTACTGCAATCAATATCCGTAGACTTTTCCTGAACTTACAAAGACCAATGGATACGGGTGGTACCAGGGCGATAGTTTCGCTTGATGCCGCCAAAGCCTTTGATAGTGTGGAGTGGAGCTATCTGTGGGAGGTGATGAAATGCATGGGCTTTGGTGATACATTTCTGCAATGGGTGCAATTGTTGTACAATTCTCCCACTGCGAGAATCCAAGCCAATGGGGTGGCTTCCACACACTTTTCACTTCATAGGTGGACGCGGCAGGGATGCCCGCTCTCCCCGCTCCTCTTCGCAATAGCTATCGAGCCACTGGCTTGCCTTCTTAGACATTCTAGGCGGTGGAGGGGATTCCCGGTGGGGAGACGGGAGGAGCGGGTCTCCCTTTACGCTGACAATATGCTCCTCTATGTGGGAGATATCCAGTCCTCTATTCATCCTTTGATGGACCATATTTCAGAATTCAGTCGATTCTCAGGGTTAAAAATTAATTGGGTTAAATCAGTGGTGCTTCTGCTGGACCCTCCCCCGCCTCAAATGGACTGGTCTCAAATTCCGCTTAAAATTACGCAAAGCTTCAAATATTTGGGTATCGTGGTATCTTCTAATGTCAGAGAGTACATTAAACTAAATGTAGATCCCTTAATACAAAGGTTTATTGAAAAAACCAATGTGTGGTGCAAGTTACCTATGTCGGCTGTAGGTAGATGTAATCTTATTAAGATGATAATGATGCCCCAGTTGCTATATATATTGCATAATTCCCCTGTATGGCTCCCACAGAGAATCTTTTACAAAATACAAGGAATATTTCGCCAGGACTTTGTTTTCCGTCCAGCATAACGGCATCCAGACGGATCCGTTATGCAGGGCCATAGGCTTCTATTATGACGGATCAAAACGGAATGCCTCTTAAAGGTGTCCGTTTTCATGTCCGTCCTAGGGATTCTGTTTCTTTCCGTTATAACGATGTTATAACGGAAAGCCTGAACGGAAGCCCTAACGGTGATGTGAATGCACCCTTAGCCGCACAGCTACAACATCTTAAAGGGTGGGGAGAGCACAAAGAGCTGGGACCCAATGCCCGACTGATGCTGGTCTCAAATCAGAAAGTACCTGTTGCAGCGGTGGAGATGGGTACATCACAGTCTTCTCAGTGGCACTGTCCTACCCTTCACTTGATTACTAAGGTCTGGTCTAAATTTAAAGAGATTAATGCTGTACAAGGTCTGTACGAATACACGCCGCTGTGGCATAACCCTCAATTACCTGAAATCAATCAGGCTAGAAGGTTTCACGCCTTGGGAAGAGAAAGGCGTTTTTTTCATTTTGCAAATCCTGACGGAGGGGGTAATGAAATCCTTTGCACAGCTACAGTCCGATTATACCTTACCTCACAATGCTTTCTACCAGTTTTTACAACTTCGACATGCAGTCCAGACTCAATTCAAGGAGCTGGTGCATATTGCAGAGGCCCCAGATATGATCAGGCATTTGCTTAAGGGAGGCTCAACTAAGGGCCTCATATCACTGCTGTACAAACATTTGGTGGCTAGGTCTCAGCCTGCTGACCTCTCCTCACTGAAAACCAGATGGGAGAATGATGTTGGAGAGCTCTCAAGGGAGCAGTGGAATGATATTTTGGCCATGACGCCTTCTCTCACACTTAATGAGGCGCAAAGGATCTCCCAAATATACCTTATACACAGAGTATATAGAACACCGGTGTTTCTGCACAGGGTGGGATTTAGAGCAGATTCGGCTTGCCCAAGATGTGATGGTTTGGAAGCTACACTGGTACACATGTTTTGGGCCTGTTCTGAATTGTCGTCCTTTTGGAACGAAGTACTTGAATTAATAGCACAATGTACACAAATTAGGTTACCAAATTGTGCTAAAGTATGTGTACTGGGAGTGCTGGATGGGTCTACTGATAATAATTCACAGACATTATGTATTAGCAGAATGTTATTCCAGGCCAGAGTATTAATAGCTAAGCATTGGCTAGACCGGACAGCACCGTCTAGACGGGAGAATATTAATAGAATTAATACAATACTTAGACACGAAAACGGGATATATATGAAAAGGAAATGCCCGGCTAAGTTCCTGAAGATATGGCAGGGTTGGTTCGATACTCCAGGATTAGCTTCCTTGGCGCTAGAACGGGATAGGGTACGAACTCAACTATATGCGATTTGTGGATTGAGATAAGAGTGCATAACAGAGTGTTAGTGCCGGATACTGATGATTTGTAGATCACTGAGTCAGCTGGGTGCAAGATGAAACTCCTCTGTACTTACTTACTACTCAATATGTACTGGCCATCCACTTTCCGATGGTGCGTGGATGGGGCGTCTCTCTGCGGAAGGGGGGGGAAGAGGTTGATGGGAGGGTTGTGAGTTTTAAAAGGGGAGGGAAAATGTAATGGTACGGTAATTGCATGTGATTGTATCCTTTTATTGTCACTTATGTTGTATAAAATACAATTGTAATGATTTGGTTCTGCCGTTTTAATACGGCTAATAAAAAGTTACCTGATTAAAAAAAAAAAAACTGTGCACTGCCTGGATCTCTGTAATTAGCATTCAAGAACTGGTGCCAGTTCAGACTGTACCTCGATTTTTTTCCTGTGTTTTTGGTGCTTTTTCTATATCCAGAGCTCCTGGTGCTTGCACTGGAGTCCCTGACCGGGTGAGCCAGCTGTCAACTACATCGGGACTATCCCAACAGGTAGTGGCCTGGTTTCTAACCCGCAGCAAAGTACAGATTTCTGTACAGGGGTAAAAGGGTGAATACCAGGGAAGTGACAGTATATCACCCTTACGTTTGGCCCTACACCAAATCGATTAGTTGGCACAGTATGTTGACACTCACTGAACTCTATCTACCTACCTATCTAGCTCTTTATCTATCTGTCTTTTTTATCAAAATGTTATTTAAAGGGAATCTATCACCAGAAAATTCAGGCAGAATGGTTATCTAATACATGTGCAAATAAGTAATTAAATGCAACAAAGACGGGCCCCTTTGTGCTCCATTGCTCCTCCTGTAAACCCCACCCCCTCCTTGATTTCAGGGCCAGGTTCCTGCCTAGTCATCTTGCCTGGGCCTGTCAATCAAGATGGAGAGGAAAGGGTGGTAGAGGAGGCAAGAGGAGCAAGGGGGCACAGAGTGGCTTGGGCACTTCCTTAGTGCTCATTTGCATATAGATTAAAGTAATTTTTCTCCAGAGTGAAGCAACAGATCGTTAAGTGAAAGGTCTCATTACATTCATTCTCCCTTTAACATAAGAGTAATAAGAATATGGAACTCTCTGCCACAGGAAGTTGTTATGATTAATTAATTGAAAGAGTTTTAAAAAAATTACATTACAGCGATGGCTTCTAAATTATTGAATATCAGTTCTTGATCCAGGGATTTATTTTCATTGCTATATTTGGAGCTACTGAATGAAGGAATTTTAACCCAAACCCAACAATTAGACATTTCGCCTTCTGAATCAACAAGAAAAGATTTTATGTTTATGAAAAGATGTTACTATGTTCTTTCTGACTATCTATCTTTCCCCAGTCGTCTCCATGACAGCACATCCTGAGACTGACTTTCCTCTGATAGGACAGGAAAAACACAGAGAGGTTTAAATTCCCTCCCCTTCCCTCCACCACCAGTGTTTTTCCTGTCCTGCCAGAGGAAGGAGGTTCAGAGAGGAGCTGTTAGACCTCTAGGTTCCTGGCAGTTTTTTAATTTTTATCTTTCTTTATTTTTCCTTATTTTATGCTCAGATTACTTACCTGAGCTATAAGCAGGCTGGGGAGCGGATCCAGAGTCTGGCTCTTCCTTCCCCTTTTCTCCCGGTAAGCCTGTGCCTGGGACCCAAGTGTGGAGGGTCCCCGGCATATCCCCTGTTCCAGCAGCCCAGGCGGGTATAATGCACAGGGGCATGGGGCGGCCGGAGCGACACTAGGATGCAATTCCCTTTGGCCACCGGTCGATAACGTCTGACGTAGGGGGCAGAGCCAGTAGCGTCATGATGTCACGGCTGGCGCCCCGAACCCGGAAGTAGTGTCACATTAAAAGGCTCAGGACCAGCAGCAATGGCATCTGGTCAGGGCTTCCAGTTCGGAGCATCGGTAGCGGCAGCAGTAGGTCTTCTAGGGCGGAGGGGTCTATTACCATGAGCGCCCCAGCCACACCTGGCTCAGGAATGAAGCCTGCCACTGTACATGGATCAGTGAGTAGCCTGACCAATAACCTGTTGTGGCTGACTCCTCTATCCCTTACATTTTCGGGAGAAAGAGTCATCCTCCTCTACTAAGCCTAAATCTAGGAAGTGTGGAGTATGTTCAAAGCGGTTGCCTCCATCTTGGTCTAAACCCCTTTGCAAAGAATGTACAGCTAATGTGATAAAGGGAGAGTCTTCTAGTTTCCTAGAAGACATAAAGCTTCTAGTCAAACAAGAAGTACAGTCAGCCCTGTCTTCTGTCTCCCCAGGCCCCCGCCTCCGCAAGTGCTTAAGGAATCTTTCGCCGCGGATAGCGATTCGGACTCTGTATGTCTGGTTATGTCTGATACAGAGATCTCAAAAACCTTTGACTCAGATGAAGACAACGAATATAAAAGGTTCTTATTTAACCTTGATGATATTGAGGAATTGATTCGAGCTATTAGAGCTACTATTCAAATGGAAATTCCTAAAAAGCCTAGATCTGTGCAAGAAGAAATTTTTTGGGGTCTGGGGGAAAGGCTGAGGTCAGTTTTTCCTGTTGCGGGTAATGTCCAAAAGCTGATAAAAGCTGAATGGCAAAGACCGGAGAAGGGCTAATTCATTCCAAGGGGCATCAAAAGACGATATCCATTTAATGAGGAAGATTGTACAGATTGGGAAACCATCCCCAAAGTAGACGCTCCCGTAGCGAAGGTAGCAAAGCAAAGTTTTACCATTCGAGGATTCTGCCCAACTTAAAGATCCTATGGATAGAAAGGCTCCTAAAGAGAACCTAGGAAGCTACAGCAGCACTCCTAAAACCCGGAGTAGTGGCAACCTCCGTTGCTTGAACACTAAATGTCTGGTTAGATCAGTTAGAGCATCACTTAATAAATAAGACCCCTAGAGACCAAATTTTGGATAGTCTTCCTTTACTTAAAATGGCCACCAGCTTCCTGGCAGATGCCTTTGCAGAATCTGTTCGCCTTTCAGCCCGAATGGCGGTACTCTCAAACACGATCAGAAGAGTGCTGTGGTTGAAAGCATGGTCGGGCGATGCGGCATAAAAAAATAAACTAATATCGCTACCCTTCCACGGCCAATATGTATTCAGGCCAGACCTTGATAAGATCCTAGAAAATGCCACTGATAAGAAGAAAGGCTTTCCAGAAAATAGGTCTCGTTCAAACTTTCGTTTTTTTTTTGTGGCAAACAAACAACCCAAAGTGAAGATAAAAGAAAGGGAAATCAGGGAGGTGGAGTTACACAAAGGGGAGGTAAGGGCAGAAATTTCCTGTTCAACCCCAACAGAGGAGAATCATCTTCTACTCAGAAAAAAATGACGGTGTTCAGGTCCTTTATACATATCTGGGAGCAGGTGACTTCAAACCCTTGGGTTTTAAGTGTGGTAAGAACAGGCTACCAAATAGAATTATTATCCCCTCCCCAGGAAAATTATGTAACAACAATTCTCCCCCAGACCCAACAGTCAGCACTAGATTTCAGCATTTCAGATCTCCTTCGATTGGGAGCGATAGAGACCGTTCCTCCTGCAGAGCGAGGCAGAGGTCATTATTCCAGACTATTCACTGTGAAAAAGTCGAACGGGAAGTTAAGAACCATTATAAATCTAAAACCTCTGAACAGGTACATAGTGTATCAAAAATTCAAAATGGAGACAATCAGGGGGGCAGTAAAATTAATCAAGAAAGACGCAGTCATGGCCACTCTAGATTTACAGGACGCCTATTTCCATATCCTGATACATCCACAGTCCAGAAGCCTTTTACGATTTGCGGTTCATCTGAACCATCACACACATCACTATCAATTCAGGTGCCTCCCCTTTGAAATCTCTTTTGCCCCCAGGGTGTTCACCAAGGTTATAGCAGAGGTAGTGACAACCCTCAGACATCAAGGGATCCAGATTATCCCGTATTTAGACGACCTGCTTATAATTGCAGACAACAAAGTTACCTTACAGGCCCACCTCCAGATTGTCATGTTCCATTTCCAATCCCTGGGGTGGATAATAAATTGGGAAAAATCCAATTTAAAACCAGAAAGCAGGAAGACATTTTTGGGGGTCTTACTGGATGCCCATCTCCAGAGATCATTCTTGCCCCCTCAGAAGATTCAAAATCTCAGAGAAAACCTCCTACAGTTTCAAAGAAAACCAAGGGGCACAATAAGAGACCGTATGAGAATACTGGGGTTTCTATCCTCGTGTATCCCGGCAGTAGCTTGGGCACAAGCACATATGAGACCTCTTCAAAGCTTTGTCCTCGGGGTTTGGAACAGGTCTCAGTTGACCCTGGATCAGAAAATTTCTCTACCCAAAACAGTGAGGAATTCTCTGAATTGGGGGCTACAGGAGAGAAACCTAGAAAATGGGGTATACTGGGAACAAAAACCTTCTGTTCCCCTGACGACGGACACAAGTTCCTGGGGCTGGGGGGTCCATCTAGACCAAGAGTCGTTTCAGGGGCCATGGACAAATTCTATAAAAAGCCGATCATCCAACTACAGGGAACTGAGAGCCATCTGGGAAGCGTTGAAGGCATGTCAGTCACCTAAAAGACCAACATGTCCTGATACACTCGGACAATGCGACAGCTGTGGCTTTCGTTCACAATCAGGGAGGCACAATCATCTTCAAAATTTGGCCTGCCAAATATTCATGTGGGCGGAAAGGAACATACTGTCCTTGTCAGCGGTACATCTGAAAGGGATTCTGAATTTAAAAGCAGATTACCTCAGCAGACAGAGAATAGATCCAGGAGAGTAGTCCCTCTCTCTAGAAGCCTTTCAGAAAATCACAAATAAATGGGGAACTCCGTCCCTGGACTTATTTGCCTCAAAAAAGAACCACAAGGTCCCGGCTTTCTTTTGCCTCAATCCGAGGGATCGTCCAACGGCAATAGATGCTTTTAGCCAGCCTTGGCCAGAGGATCTAATATATGCTTTCCCTTCCTTTCCACTCATTCCGAGGGTCCTGCAGAAATTCTTGTCAGAGAAATGCATAATGATTCTGGTAGTTCCATTTTGGCCCAGAAGGAGCTGGTTCGGGCTTCTGAGATCCTTGAGCAAGGAGGATCCTATCCTTCTTCCTCAGACCCAGGACTTGCTGACCCAGGGCCCAGTCACCCATCCTTAAATCAAAATACTGAATCTATCAGCGTGGATTCTGAGGAGTCCATCCTTCTTAGACTAGGTTTGTCTCAAAAGGTGGTAAACACTCTTTTACTTAGCAGGAAGAGTAACACATCTAAAGCGTACTTAAAGGTGTGGAGAAAGTTTGCCTGTGTGGAAACAGATTTAATCAAACATCTCCCAATATTCCTCTAATCCTGGATTTTTTGCAGAGTGGACTAGACTTGGGCTTAGCACCAAATACTCTCCAAATTTCGGCCCTGGGAGCCCTATATAATACCTGCCTCACTGACGTTCCCTGGATATCCAGATTCTTAAAAGCAGCTGACAGAATAAGGCCTAGAATTTAAAACATTGTGGCTCCTTGGAACTTAAATATCATCCTATCAGCATTAACAGCTAGTCCGTTTGAACCTCTTACCTCCTTTTCTATAAGATGGCTAACACTCAAGACTATCTTCCTAGTGGCCATATCATCAGCCAGAAGAGTTTGTGAATTACAAGCCCTCTCAATTCAACAACTATTTTTAAGAATCTTAGATGACAAACTGATCTTCAAACTAGATCCTACTTTTCTAACCAAGGTGGTCTCAACCTTCCATAGGTCACAGGACATTTTGATACCATCCTTTTGTTCTAGCCCCAAGAATGCCCAAGAGAAGGTTTACCACAACCTGGATGTCAGATGTACCGTATTACACTACATAGAAAGTACAAAGGATTGGCGGAAAGATAATTTTTTTGTCCAGTTCTGCCGTCCAATTAGGGGGAAAAAAGCAGCAAAAAGCTCTATCTCTAGGTGGATCAGACTAGCTATCACTGAGGCTTATAGGGCCGCTGGGAAAGAGGCACCCGCCTCTCTTAAAGCCCATTCGACTAGAGCCTTAGCAGCCTCTTGGGCCCAGAAATCTGAAGCCTCATTACATCAAATCTGCAGAGCTGCGACCTGGAAAACAGCTCATACATTCACGAAACATTACAAAGTTGATATCTTTGTTAACGAGGATATGGCCTTTTGCTGTAGTCCCTCCCTAAAGAATTTTTTTCGTTGTTAAATCTCAGGATGTGCTGTCATGGAGACGACTGGGGAAATGAGTATTACACTCACCAGTAATCCGGTTTCCTGGAAGTCTCCATGACAGCACATACATCCCCCCCCTTTTTTTTTTATTCCTTATTTTTGTCTATTATCAAATGTAGATATATTATTACCTTCCTATTCTGGTGTCCGTTGAAAATACACTGGTGGTGGAGGGAAGGACAGGGAATTTAAACCTCCTGTGTTTTTCCTGTCCTATCAGAGGAAAGTCAGTCTCAGGATGTGCTGTCATGGAGACTTCCAGGAAACCGGATTACCGGTGAGTGTAATACTCATATCTATCTGTCTGTCTATCTTCTATCAACGATGTTGCGTCATTCTATCAGTTAAAATAGGTTAATACGGAATTTTAATATAAATGTGTCTATCCTTATGAACCACATCTACTAGCAAGAGTGCTTCTACAAAGACAGTCTCCCTCTCTAGAAGACCCAACGTGTCTGTACCCTACAAGAACCCATGTAAGTGTGTAAGTTGTAACGTCAACTGTGGTGGAACTGCATGAAAACTGAACACTCCACAATGGTTTCCTAATAGCTGAACAGAAAGGAATTGTTCAAAGCAAACACCACCTTTCAAGTTAGTTCTTTGTGAATATTTTAAATATTCACAAAAACCGGAGAGCAGCATATATGTCTAATATCTGGTCATATAAGCTGCTCATCGATAAAAAGTGATAGATTAGATAGATAGAAAAAAGATATGTAGATAGATATATTATAAATGTATAACACCAAGGTCGTTTATGTAGATATTACTTTGTGACAAATATGTCCTTTAAGTCCCTTACACAAAGAAAGCTATACAAAGAATACACAGTGACTGCTACACCTATTAGTCATCATGAAATATGCATGTTTTATGCAGCTTCCATTCTATAAATAAATCATCATTTGAATGTAATAATGGCTCAACCCTTTTATCTGTCAAATACAGTGAAAGGGAAAAAATATGTGGAAAGAGAATCTCACTTTTAATGCAGTATAAAAAAGTATCACATGTGAATTTAACCCCTTCAACCCTGGGCCTGTTTTCACCTTTGTGCCCAGGCCATTTTTTGCAAATCTGACATGTCACTTTATGTGGTAATAACTTTGGAACGCTTTTACTTATCCAAGCCATTCTGAGATTTTCTCGTCATTTATTGTGCTTCACGACAGTAGTAAATTTGTGGCAAAATATTTCATTTTTATTTATAAAAAAAATACCAAATTTACCAAAAATTTTGAAAAATTTCCAAATTTCAATTTCTCTACTTTCAAAATACATAGTAATACCTCCTAAAATAGTTATTATTTTACATACCCCATATGTCTACTTTATGTTGGAATCATTTTATAAATGTCATTTTACTTTTTTTTAGACGTTAGAAGGCATAGAAGTTTACAAGCAATTTTTCAAATTTTCAACAAAATTTCCCAAACCATTTTTCTAAGCACCAATTCAGATATAAAGTGATTTTGAGGGGCTTACGTAATGGAAACCACCCATAAATGACCCCATTTTAGAAACTACACCCCTCAAATTATAAAAAAACTAATGTTACAAACTTTGCTAACCCCTGAGGTGTTCCACAAGAATTAAAGGAAAATGGAGGTGAAATTTCAAAATTTCACTTTTTTGGTAGATTATTCATGTTAATAATTTTTTTTCTTGAAACACACCAAGGGTTAACAGCAAACTCAACCTCAATATACATTACTCTGATTCTGCAGTTTACAGAAATACCCCATATGAGGTGGTAAATGTCTCTATGGGTTTGTGGCAGTGGTCAGAAGGAAAGGAGCGCTATACGGATTTTGGAGGCAGATTTTGTTAGAATGGTTTTTAGGCACTATTTTGTAATTGAGAGACCCTGACATACCCCTACAGTGGAAACCATCAAAAAGTGACCCCATTTTGGAAACTACACCCTTCAAAGAATATATTGAGGGGGGTACTGACCACTTTGACCCCCTAAGCGTTTTACGGAATTTGGAAACACTTGGCTGTGAAAATCAAAAGTTTCATTTCTTCCAATAAAATGTTGCTTTAGCCCCAAATATTTCATTTTCATAAGGGGTAACAGGAGAAAAGCACCCCATAATTTGTTCACCATTTTCTCCTGAATACGGCAACACCCCATATGTGGTGGTAAACTGCTGTGGGGGCACATGGCAGGACTCAGAACAGAACGAGCGCCATATGGATTTTGCAGAACAGATTTTGATGGATTGGATTGCGGGAGCCATTGATTTTTATTTTTTTGAGTTATTGTCTTATATGGGGGCTCATTTTTTGCGGGATGAGGTGACGTTTTCATTGGTACCATTTTGGGGTACATAAGACTTTTTGATCGCTTGGTATTAATCTAGGTGAAAAAAATAGCTGTTTTGGCATATTTTTTTTTATTTTTTTTTACAGCAATCACCTGAGGGGACAAATCATGTGATATTTTTATAGAGCAGGTCATTACAGACACGGCGATACCCAATATGTCTACCATCTTTATTTTTATTAAATTTTACACATTAGATTTATTTTTGAACAGAATAAAATCTTTTTTTTTGTGTTGCTATTTTCTAAGAGCCACATTTTTTTTATTTTTTTGGGCGATTGTCTCAGGTAGAGTCTAATTTTTTGCGGGACAAGATGACTGTTTTATTGGTACCATTTTGGGTTAAATACGCCTTTTTGATCGCCTGCTATTACACTTTTTGTGAGGCAAGAGGGGAAAAAATGGCTGTTTTGGCATAGTTTTTTTAAAACATTTTTTTACAGCATTTACCTGGGGGGCAATCTCATGTAATATTTTTATCGAGCAGGTTGTTACGGACACAGCGATACCCAATATGCCTACCGTTTTTATTTTTGGAAAGTTTTACACATTAGATTTATTATTGAACAGAATAAAATCTTTTTTTTGTGTTGCCATTTTCTCAGCCATATTTTTTTTATTTTTCAGGCGATTGTCTCAGGTAGGAAGGAAGGCATCGGGCTGCTATCCAAGCCATCGGGTCCCTGTCACAGCAGCGTGTGGACCCTACTTACCAACGCCCGCATAGCATGTGCCGCGGTCAGCGATGAGCGCGGCACATCGAGGGTAAATATGCCCCCATCAGTGTTTTCACCGATGCATGCGTATGCAGCAGGGGTCCGGCTACTGGGAACAGCCGGTCCCCCGCAGCTGATCGGGTGGGCGTAGCTCCTGCACCCGCCTGATCAGCGCGCCGTAGTACTATGGCACCAGGCGTCAAGCCCCTTCACGCAGCGCCGTACTATTACGGCGCTGGGAGTGAAGGGGTTAAACAATGAACAATTAAACGTTTTGATGATTGCATAATGATTTCTGCGTTAATTTAACCTAGGCAAAGAAAATGACAATGCTTCAATCACTTCTAGCAACCTGAATGTTGTTATTAAGATATAAGGCACTACTGGATTGTGTGACTCAGATTAGGGGGTTATGCCAAGTACTACTGAGCGAACCAAAGTAAACTAAGTGGACTTCGATCTAAATTTCAGGAAAAATTCAATTAGCTGTGACACTGTTTCCTTGTGGTTTGTGGTAACACATAGATTTTCTTTGAAATGGCGGCATCTGAGGGTTTCATTGCACCCGTTACTTCCAAAAAATGCGCTTCATGACGGAATTCGTCACAAAGCTAATTTTTGTTTTGAAAATTCCAGGATGCAGCCAAATCAAATTTTTTAATAACTTCGCTCATCTCTTGTGCCAAGTTTAAAAGTCCTCTGTATCTCTGGCAGTCTTCTAGAGAATGAATGGAGCATGCTTGACCTGAGTTTACATCATGTTTTTGTCTTACATTTAACATATAAAAAAAACATATAAGTATAAATGGATGTCTCAGACAGATACCATTGGCATCCGTCACTATAGAGTTCCATTGGAAAAAAAACACATACGTTAACTACAAGAATGGCAATATTGTTTACTAAACTTTGTTCACACCCTGCAGCTCTGCTCATTACCTTTTTGAAGAGGCTGTGGTGTGCTGGTGAGTGCTGCTGCCTCCTCACAACTTGACATGCACAGCGCCGTATATTGTATAGTGGCTGTGCTTGGTATTGCAGTGTGCATTTACTTGAATGAGACTAAGCTGCACCTAGGCCTTGTGACTGATCGATGTGACATCACTGGCCTAAGAAGAGGCCTCGGCTCTCAGCGAGGCAGGTGCCAGAATATTGTGACCTATCCTGAGGATTGGCCATAAATGTTAAACCCCCAGAAAACAACTTTAAAAAGGTCATACATTACTGTTGGTAATTTGAAGGTGGTAAACAGCTCATGCCAGAAAGGCATTCCAAAGGCTGTAAGCCTCAATAGAATAGTATGTTTTTTTTGTTTGTTTGTTTGTTTTTTTCCATCAAGGACCATGTATTCTGGCTGTATCTCATCATGTCACATCAAGTTTTAATATATGTCCCTTTACCTCTAACTAAAATCTAATAGTATTTGAGTTTATGTATTTTAGAGATTAGAGAATAAATCCTAGAGTTTTCATAAAATGCTGATGAAGCAAGCATGAATGTGCTGATTGCTGCACTATAGTGCCAAGACATATGTTGTCATACTAAATAAGCATCAACTTTCTAAAGAGCATTTAACAGATTATCCCTGCAAAGTAGTTGCAATTATATATATATATATATATATATATATATATATATATGTACAGTAACTGATATTTCTGTCATGAGTATTCGTCATTAAAGGCCCAAATGCTTACATACGTGTTTTTGGCAATGGAGTTGTGTTTTTTTTGTTTTTTTTTGTTTTTTTTTTACCAGTAGAAAAAAACCCTCCACTACAAACATTTTTTATTTTATTTTTTATCACCCATGGTTTTTGCTGCATTTTTGTCAGTTTTTCTGATATCATTGAGATTGAAAACTGATGCAAAGCAAAACTGGTTTCCCATAGCAACCAATCAGATTCCACCTTTCATTTTCCAATGGAGCTTTGAAAGATGGAATGTAAACCAGTTTTCCTTTACACCAGTTCTGATAAATCTCCCCTAATATGTCTTACCACTAACGTTTTTTTTCATGCAGTTTGATTTGAAAAATGCCAAGAGCTACAGCATGCTGTGTTTTTGAAAGGAGGCCATAAAACAAAAACACCACCTAATTAAGATAAACATCAGTGCCATAAAAGCACTTGTGTAGCCTGCATTCATATTTCCTATAAACCTTCAGCTAACATCTGAACATGATAAAAACACAGCTGGTACAAAAAATGCTGCATAAACATGTGAAAGGGCGGAAAAACGCCACTAAAAACTTACATGTAAGGCTACATATGTGTTTTATTTTCAGGTTTTGAGATCCAAAAGAGGATCTCAAAACCTGACCAAAATGGTCTTGTCTTGATAACACATCAGTATGCATCATCCGTTCTGTTAGGATGTGGTTGTGTTAGATCGAAATGGAACAAACCGGATCCATCACTAAATAAATTGAAAGTCAACGGGTGATGGATCTGGTTCGTGCCGTTTTGATGACCGGACAAAAAAAACACAGCTTGCAGTGGTTTTGTGTAGATAAGCGAATCGTTCAAAATTTTATTCGCCGAACATTCGTCAAACTTTTCATAAGATTCTTATATTCGCCGAATATATTCGTTGAATCTGCATGCAAAATATACGTTATGTGGCATTTAGCAAACATTCGCGTACTAATAACGAACGTTCAGTTTTAAAATGTACGCATAAGTGTATAAATTGCGTACGAAAATGACGGGCTTTGCTGGAGAGGAATGGTGGAATGCTGGTATGGTCCCCTGGCTACATATGGATACTGTATCAGCAGATGACAGCAGATCATCTGGCTGAGACTGAGATGAGCGTGCCATCCACTCCACTACCTCATCCACTTTCTCCTCCACTACAATTTTGCGCCTTGGTGGGTTAGCCCGGTGGAACACCGGCCAAGTATTGCGAATACTACAAGTAGATGCTCCGGCTACAGGTCCATTGGCACTGCTGCCCTGTGCCACCTTCTCTTTTTTTTTTTTTTTTTTTTTTTAAGAGCTCGAGGTCTGGCTGGAACTGGACCTCTTTTGCTTATCCATTCCAGACATTTTTCACTTCACTCTGTGGCCCTGCAGCTGGTCTTTGTCTTTGTCCCTGTTTCTCTCCCTATCTCTCTCCCTGTTTCTCTCTCCCTGCCTGATTAATTACTGGCCCTGCACTTGCCCTGCAGTATCCCTGATGTGTAATATGGATTCCCTGAACAATTACACCCCAGTTTCAACAACACAGGTCTCAGTGTCTCAGAACTTCACACACAGTACTTCTGCTCGTCTCAGCAGTCACAGCAGAAGTGATGCGTCACTGGCTTACCGAGCCTGAGCCAATCAGAGCAAGCCCTGCCTGCTAGGTCAGGTGACTGCTTTCTTCCCGGGCTTTTGCACAAGAATAACAAACTAACAGTAAAAGTTCGCTAATTACTTGAATTCGTACGCAACAGCGTATAGAGTAACTTTTCAAATTCAAATGTTTATTTGGTTTTATAGAAAAAAATTTGTTAAACAAATACAGCGTACAAAGCAGTACAAATAAAACAGACATTGGCAAATGAAACCAACAGTGTGGCGAGTCTCAATGATAAGACTTATCCAGGGTCTAAAGTAATTACAACAAAATTTGGTATGAAGCGAGGCTAGAAAAGACAGTAGAGTCGCAAATGTCTCAAGGGAAGGTGGGAAAAACATGGGGAGAAGAAGAAACGGATTAAAAAATAAAAAAAAAGGGGGGGGGAAAGACGGGGAGAGGGAAAGGCATACAGATGAACCAACAAGTCAGTGTCAAGCATTTCTGTAAGAACCTGAGCTCCGATAAGTCTCCCAGGGCTCCCAAACCTTGAGGAAAAGGGAGAACTTATAAGGAGTATGTGCAATCAATTCTTCCATTCTTTGGAAGAGCATGACCTCTTCAAACCATTCTTCTAGAGTTGGGGGTGTAGGTGATTTCCGAAGTCGTGGGATCACTGTTTTGGCAGCTTGTATAAGGTATTTCAATAAAGATTTCTTGTAGGCCGGTACATTAAGGTCAAAGAGAAATAAGAAGAAAGCTTCCGGAGAATTGGGCATTGGGAAGCCAGTTATTTTTTGAATATGAGTATGGATTGAATCCCAAAAAGGCCGTAGACTGGAACATTGCCACCAAACATGTAACAGAGTGCCCTCTGCAGACCCACAGCGCCAACACCTGTCCGAGACCGACGGAAACCATTTGTGCAATAGGGAAGGTACTCTATACCACCTAGATAAGATTTTGTAGCAAGTCTCTTGTGCTTTAGTGGCCAGTAGGGCTTTATGAGTAAAGGTGAAACATCTACGCCATTGAGTGGGTGAGACAGATAAGTTTAAATCGCTCTCCCATTTTGCACAGAATGGGAGGGGTTGGGATATTTTTTGTTCCAGCAGTAACTTATATAAAAAAGAAATGTCACGGAAAATCGCAGATGGGGCAATACAAGCTTTTTCAAAAGCAGTTAGGCTCCTGTCCAACTTATGGGACGTGCGTATGGTGGCGAAAAAATGTTGTAGCTGGGTATATTCAAATTGGTGTTTTAGTAAAGGAGGAGTATTATTCAGGATGGAGGGTAGGGGTCTTAAGGAAGATCCCGAGAGGACGTGATAAAAACGAAGAGGTATGAGTTTAGTCCCTGACAGGTATGGTTTAGCAGAGTTGCCTGGAGGGAATAAAGGATGATCCGTGATCGGGACTAGGGGCCCCTGGGTATCTATAAGGGAGGACTCCACGCATATAGTCCTTAAGGTCGCAAAGGTATGGGTGAAAGTGAAAGAGAGCGTATCTCGTATGGAAGGTGATACGATCTGCACCCAAGGGATCACTGACAAAGCAACATGAGATAGACTTCTGGCTATGAAGACCCAAGGTTTCTGGGAGTAAGAACGGCAGGCATCTAACAACCGAGCATAGGCTGCAGCCTGATAGTACAGCTTACAGTCCGGAAGACCAACCCCGCCCTCTTCCTTAGGGCGGACAAGAATGTCCCATTTGATCCGAGGTCTACCCGGAGACCAGATGAACTTCAGGAAACATTTACGGATCCTGAGCCAGAAGATACTGGGAATGTGGATGGGGATGGTCTGCAGGAGGTAGAGTATTTTAGGCAAAATATTCATTTTCAGGATGCTAATCCTTCCAAACCATGAAAAATCCCCGCAACGCCAAGAGTCAAGATCCTTCTCAAACTGGGTGACCAAGGGGAGGAAGTTGTCCTGGAACAAGCGAGATAAGTCAGAGCTCATTTTAATCCCTAAGTAGGCTATGCCTCCAGAAGGCCAGGAAAAGGAGAATGAGGTTTGGAGGGATTGCACCAGATCTTGGCCCAGGGAGATGCTAAGAGCATGCGATTTGGCCATATTAACCTTGAAGTTAGACCACTGCCCAAATTTAAGAAGCTCCCGTTGAATGCAAGGGAGGGAAATTCTAGGGTTTGTTACATAGAGTAAAAGGTCATCGGCGAAGGCTGCACATTTATACTCCCGACTGCCCACTTGTATACCCCGGATGTCGGGATTGTCCCTAATATTGGCCAAAAGGTGCTCCATTACTAGGGCGTATAGAAGAGGAGAAAGGGGACAGCCCTGACGAGTACCGTTATGAATAGAGAAGGGAGCGGATAAAGAACCGTTGATTTTAACCCGTGCTGAGGGTGAGTGGAATAATGACAAGATTTTTGACGTAAACCATGGGCCCAGGCCAATATGGGCCATGGTTGCTTTCAGAGAGGACCAGGAAATCCTATCAAAAGCTTTTTCAGCATCTAGGGACAATATCATAAGGGGGATACGGCGTTTTTTGGCATTATGGATAATGTCTAATGACTTAAGAGTGTTATCCCCAGCACAAATCCCACCTGATCTGAGTGAACCAAGGAAGGCAAGAAGGCGTTCAAGCGGTTCGCCATAAGTTTAGCAAATATTTTAAGATCAACATTCAGTAAAGAAATTGGGCGATAGCTTGCGCATATTTGAGGATCTTTATCTGGTTTGGGAATGACCGCAATATGGGCCATTAGGGACTGTGCCGAGAAAGGGAGGCCAGGGGACACCGCATTGAAGACCTTGAGGAGAAAAGGTGACAATTTGTTCGAAAATTCTTTGTAGAACCTAGCCGTGTAGCCATCTGGGCCGGGACTTTTACCGCCAGGGAGAGATTTAAGTACAGTCTCAAGTTCTTCGGACGTGAAGGGGGATTCCAACGAAGCGGATTGTTCCGCTGTGAGCTGTGAGGCAGAAGATAGCGGTTTGTCCGCCGGTTTAGATGAAGCCGGCAGACCGTACAGGTCAGAATAATAAGAATGAAAAGTGGCTGCGATGTCTTGGGCGGTGTAAACCGGGGCCCCCTGAGAAGATTTCAAGACAGGAATATGTGAGGAAGCCATTTGTTTCCTGAGTGCCCTAGCTAGCATCTTCCCACTTTTGTTACCGAATTCATAGAACGTACTGCGACATTTCTGCACCATTCTATGGTAGGATTTGTCCAAGAGACGTTTGGCCTCTAAACGGGCTTCTTGTAGAGCCCGGAGAGTGGCCTGTGTGAGAGCGCGTTTATGAGCCAATTCTAAGGTGACTACTTTACGAAGGGCGATAGTTAGGGTATGTGCTTTTTCTTTTTTAAGTCTGGTCCCATGTTTAATCAAAACACCTCGAAGGACACATTTAAGGGCTTCCCACTGGACGGTCAAAGGGGTGATGTCAGAGTGGTGATTATCAAAGAAATCAGAGATGGATTGGGAAATCTCAGCTACACATACAGAATCTAGTAAGAGGGATTTGTTGAGCCTCCATACCCATTCCGTCTTAGAGAAATAAGGAAGTTGCAAAGAGCAATACACCGGGGCGTGGTCTGACCACAGGATGGGATCTATATACGTGGAGTCCAACCAAGAGAGAGCATGATGTTGTAGGAGGATATAGTCTATACGACTATAAGAGGAATGCGGGGATGAGAAGAAGGAATAATCCCTATCTGTAGGGTGTTGAAGGCGCCATGGGTTGCAGAGTTGCAGTTGTAGGAAAGCTTTTTTGACCTTTTTGATCGCCCCATAAGATAGAGTAGCTCGGCCTGAAGAATTATCTAAAGTGGGGTCTAAAGTAAGGTTCAGATCCCCACAAAGGATCACAGAGCCTTTCAGATGGGGGAGGGCCCTATCTACTAAATTGACCAGGAAGGTGACCTGGTTATGGTTAGGAGCGTATACATTTAGAATTGTGAATTCCCTCCCGCCTATACTAATAGACAGGATTAGATACCGGGCCTCGGTATCCACCACACAACCAAGCAGCTGAAAAGGTAAAGATTTGTGGATTGCTATGGCAACCCCTTTAGATTTATTGTGTTGATTATTGGCAGCATACCAGGTGGTGAAGTGACGATGACGGAGGCCCGGGGTAGAGCCCTCTTTGAAGTGGGTTTCCTGAAAGCATATGATGTGTACTTTCTGTCGGTGAAAGTGATGGAGCACCTGGGTTCGTTTTTGCGGTGTGTTCAAACCTTTTGCATTGAATGATGCGATTTTAAGGGAGGACATGACAGGACACAAGGGGGGGGGAGAAACAGGAAGAAGAGGAAGACAAGAAAGAGGGGAGGTAAGGTGAAGGGGAAAGGCCCCAAACCTAGAGGGGTACAGAAAGGTACAAAAAAAAGGGGGGGGACCAAGTGGTCCAAAGAGACGGTCACTCGGGAGATATGAGCCCCCAAGAGAGTGTCTCTGCCTATTCGGGTAAGGTGTTAGCCAAACAGCAGAGTTCCAACTGCCGTCCCTGCAATGAGAGAATATACTGAGGAAGAGAAAAAACAGAACCAGTAACAGCAAGATCCACAGCTAGTGCTAATGAATAAGGGGAATACAGGAAAAGCAGCTAGCTAAGAATATGGAGAAACAATAGAATCAGAGCAAAATGATACATATCAGCGGAATGGACGTGTAGCTTGGGAATTCCGGATGGGATCTTCTGGATGCCTACGACGATTCCGAGGAGTGCGGGATGGAAGACCCTGAGAGCTCCGTGCAGAATGTTGAGAATGCAGCAGTCCCTGCGGAGGGGGAGGGTTAAAGGGTACAAAGGAGGGCCATGGGCCTAAGTCCATGGGAGGCAGATCGAGCTCTTGGAGAAATCCAGGCAGGTCAGTGATGCTCCTGAGGGTAGCTGAGCGACCCCTGTGGCCAGCTATTAGAGCGAAGGGGAAACCCCAACGATAGGGAATCCCCTCATCACGAAGCACGGTTAAGACAGGTTTCAGTGCCGCTCTTTGCGCTAGAGTGTATCGGGACAGATCTTGTAGAATCATTATGGACGATCCCGCAAATGAAAGAGATGAATGCTGCCGAGCCTGAAGAAGGATTCGCTCCTTGATGGCGTAGAAATGAATCCGGCATATGACGTCTCGAGGCGGTGAGCCCTCTGGAGGAGGGGGGCGCAAGGCCCGGTGGGCTCTATCTATCTCAATATGGGAGGAGCGCGGTTGCTCCAGTAAATCATTGAAAATAGTGAGGAGAGCCGGCAGGAGATCGGCAGACGCCACAGTTTCAGGTATTCCCCGGACACGGATGTTGTTGCGGCGCCCACGATTCTCAAGGTCATCTAGATGTTGTTGAAGAATGTATATTTGAGTCCCTTGTGCCTGAGTAATATCCTGGAGAGCCTTCACATTTGCGTGAATTCCTGAGTGATCTTGAGAGATAGTGTCCACTCGATCAGTTAGAGTAGTGAGTTCAGCTCTATATTGAGCGAATTCTTGCTTGCATTCTTGAAGTATTTGGGACGCAAAGACTGAGAGGTCTTCTTTGGTAGGTAGAGAGCAAAGCAACTGGCGCAGATCCGCCACAGTGGGTGGCCTGGTGTCGTCTGTGACAGCAGGTAGAACATGCCCAGGTTCTGCTGAGGGAGGGGGGGCTGGATTGACAACTTTGGAGGCAGAGGTAGGCAGCTGGGCAGGGGCATTAGTGGAGTCGGAGTATGTCCCTCTACGGCCCTCCCAGGAAGAAGATCCAGTGGACCATTGTGGTGAAGCCGCCAGCGAGGAGATGGGGGAATCTGGAGGGGATAGAGGGCCCCGCACTCGGTCCATTTGAGCAGGCTGTAGTTTAGGAGGAGAGCTCTGGCCCCAGGAGCAAGGGGGCGGTCTGCAAGGTGCCTCCAGAGCAGATCCCTGAGGTGGTGTTATGGAAGGGGCCACCACTGTTGGTGCCTGTTGGGGATTAAAGGCAGAGGCGGTGGATCTCAGGGTGGAGGCCCTAGGTAAGGGCGCCGCTGGAAGAGAGCGACGAGCAGCAGGGGACCCAGGTGGGGTCTGAGAGAGGAGCAAGGGACTTGCCTGTAGGAGTGAGGAGGCTTCCGCTGGGCATACCGCACAATCAGCTGGTGTGGAAATGCCGGCAGGCACATGCGGCTCCAGGGATTGCAACGGGCCGCCGCCATGATGGGCTGTAGCAGGAACCGTAGGCGCCTCCCGCTCTAGGTGGACGGAGGCAGGCGGAGGAGTTGATCCGCGATCCGGTGCAGGAGGAGCTGAATGCGTGCGCCCCGAGGCTCGCCTATGGATGGCCGGACCCGGAGATGTATCGGCCGAGCGAGCGGGAGAGGAGGCAGGGGTAGGTGACACGCGGCTGCTCCTGCCGCCATCATGCAAGCCGTTCCCGCGCTCAGCCGGTCCCAGATCCTGGCTGTTTTCTAGCTCCTGTGGCCGCAGAAAGAAGGAGCTAAGATCCCCTTGCGATGCAGAAAGGGGAGCCGATGGTCTGGCTCTACCCTTTCTGGTAGTTTTCCCCATGGTAGCTGTGGATTCGCTTGGATAAAGGCAGATGGACGGAGGAGCTCTGCAAGGACGCTTCTTCACTCCGCCATGGCTAGCCACGCCCCCCCCCCGCGTATAGAGTAACTTATACGTAGCAATAGCGTATAATTTATCGGACAAGTACGTAGCGAATGCATAGAAAGCCTTAGGAACATTTTCGAATCTTAATGGAGCGAATCACCTAATATTCGGATTCACTTTGCAGCTGAAAATTTCCAAGATTCGATACGAATCAACGAATAGATTCGCTCATCTCTAGTTTTGTGTCCGGTCACAAAATGGAATGCAGATGAAACGGAAGAGATCCTGAAGCATCCTGAATGGATCTCTTTCCATTCAGAATGAATGGGGTTTAAAAAAAAATTTTGGCCTGGTTTTGAGATCCTCTGCTGGATCTCAAAACTGGAATGCCAAAATGCATATGTGAAAGTGTCCTAAAAGCTTAAGAGACTTCTGAAAAAAACTAGAACAGTTCAGTCCTAAGTACAGTCAAGAAGGAACTTTCTAAAAGGAAATCGGACATACAACAAGGAATATGTTGCAGGACTTGATAATGATGCAATTATTGACTATCATCTTGTTACAGGTCTAAAAACACAATCATTATCTTCCTCCTACTCTATAACATGCTGCCTGTAGATTGCACAACATTTTGTATTGACAAGTCCTCTCTAACCACTTCCCTCCGCCCATAGACTATAAATGTCCGGGAAGTGGTTATTTATCTCTGAATAGACGTTCGGAAACGTGCAGCTGCTGTGCCAGGGGCCCGCTGTCAGTGACAGCAGGGTACCCCATAGAGAAGGCAGGGACCCTTCCTGGGTGTCCCTGCCTTCTAGATCGCTGTATACTCAGCGCTCACCGAGCGCTGTGTATACAGATCAGGAAGCACGGATCAGGAAGCCAAAATAGAGTATTATAAAAAATAAAAAAAAAATTTCACATATAAAAAAAAATATTTCACCAAATACGGCATTTAAAAATGTTACAAATAAAAATGAATAAATAAAATAGACATATTTGGTATCACCGCGTCCGCAAGGACCGGCTCTAAAAATATCACATCTACCCCATCAGGTGAACGCCGTAAAAAAAAAAAACCTTAACGCTAAAACAGATTTTTTTTTGTTGCCTCACCTCCCAAAAAACAGATCAATCAATCAAAAAGTTGTATGTACCAACGTCACCTCATCCTGCAAAAAGTGAGCCCTCGCACAAGACCATAGCCAGTAAAATGAAAAGAAAAAAATATAGCTCTAAAAAAATTGCAACACAAACACATGATTTTTTTCTAAAAATGCTCTTATTGTGTAAAAAAATAAATAAAGACATATTTGGTATTGTTGCGTCCGTAACAGTTGGCTCTACAAAAATACCACATGATCTACCCCATCAAGTAAACCGCATAAAAATAAAAAAACAATTATGCCAAAACAGCTTTTTTAGTCACCTCACCTCCCAAAAAACATATCAATCAAAAAGTTGCATGTACCCCAAAATGGTAGCAATAAAAACATCACCTCATCCCGCAAAAAACAAGCCTTCACACAAGACCATAGCCAGAAAAATTTTAAAAAAATATGGCTCTAAGAAAATGGCAACACAAAACATGATTTTTTTTTTCTAAAAAGGTTCTTATTGTGGAAAATGTAAAAAAACAAAAAACAACTAGACATATTTTGTATCATTGCATCCGTAACAACCAGATCTATAAAAATATAACATGATCTACCTCAAAGTGAACGGTGTAAAAAAAAAATATAGAAAAATGACACTAAACATGATTTTTTTGTGTGACTTCACCTCCAAAAAAAATTAAATAAAAACCGACTAGAAAGCCAAATGTACCCCAAAATGGTGCCAAAAAAAGGACAGCTTGTCCCGCAAAACATAAGCCCCCATGCAGCTCAATCAACAAAAAATAAAGTTTTTTCTCTTAAAAACCATGACAGAAAATTCTATGTTAGAAAATCCTTCCGCTCCTTCTCTTCTGAGCCCTGGCGTATCCCCAAATAACAGTTTACGACCACAATTGGGCTGCTACTCTATTCAGGAGAAAATGGGTAGCAAATTGTGGGGGGATATTCTCCTATTCTCTTCTGTGAAAATGAAAGTTTGGGCCTAATGCACCATTTTCTTGTTAAAAAATGTAATTTTTCATTTTCACAGCCGAGGGTTATAAATTCTATGAAATGACTGTAGGGTCAAGTGCTCACTACACCCCTTAAAGATTCCCTGGGTGGTGAGTTTAAAAAGTGTGGTCACTCTTTAGGGGTTTTCACTGTGGGGGTACCTCAGGGTCTCATCAAATGCAACATGGCGCCCAAAAACCATTCCAACAAAATCTGCCCTCCAAAAATCATACGGCGCTCCTTGCCTTCTGTGCCCTGCCGTGTCCCCATACAGTGGTATATGACCACATGTGGGGTATTCCTTCAAACTGCAGAATCAGGGTTATAAATATTGCGGTTTGTTTTGTTGTTAACCCTTGATGTGTTACGGGCAAAATTGATTAAAATGGAAAATCTGCAAAAACTGTGAAATTTTGAAATTTCACATCTATTTTGCTTTAATTCCTGTGGAATATTTAAAGGGTTAACAACATTTTAAAACCAGTTTTGAATAGTTTGAGGGGTGTAGTTTCTAAAATGATAATTTATGGGTGGTTTCTATTATGTGAGCTCCTCAAAGTGACTTCAGAACTGAACTGGTCCTTAAAGTTGATTTTGGAAATTTTCTTAAATTTCAAAAATTGCTTCTAAAATTCTAAACCTTCTAACGTTCTAAAAAAATAAAATTACACTACCAAAATGATGCCAACATAAAGTAGACATATGGGGAATGTTAATAATAATTTTATGAGGCATCACTATCTGTCTTAAAAGCAGAGAGATTCAAATTTAGAAAACAGAATTTTTAAAAAATTTTATTTTTGGATTTTTTTTATAAATAAAGGTAAAACCTATTGACTCAAATTTACACTAAAATTTTCACTAAATGTTCAGATTTGCTATGTGTATATTTGCTCATATTTTATGTGTGTAAATATTAGTCCCTTAAATGGGTTGTGCAAGAATGGGCTGGACCTGTAATGGGTAGCTTACTCACCTACTTTCTAGAGTTGGCTTTCTGCTCCTTCTCCTCCCAGCCTGGGATGCTGTGCTGGGCTCCCTAGCTGTAAACCTCCCGTTTGACATTGCCTGCAGCCAATCAATGGCTGAAACAGTGACTAACTCCCCTTACATCATGACAAATGGTCACATTATGTAAGAGGATCAGGTCACTGCCACGGCCAGTGATTGAGTGCAGGCAATGTCAAACAGATGTTTTCAGTAAGGGAGCTCAGGGGAGCAGCCCAGGCAGCCCAAGAAGGAGCCGGAATCCAGCAAAGGGAATCAGGTAAGTAAGGTTCCCTTTACAGGTCCTGCCAAATAGGGAAGGGGGGGTTTCCAGTAGAGATGAGCGAATTTATTTGCCGATTCGTATCTAATCTTGGAAATTTTCAGCTGCGAAATTTCTTTGGATTCGCTTCGTATTATTCGTAAATGTTCGCAAAATTTAACACGCTAACTATACTACGATACGTATGAAACGTACGCATTCTGCGTGAGGTGGGACAATGACAATATGCCCACGCAAGAGCAGGAAAGTGAAGATACGCCCCCCTCAGAACTGGAAAAAAACAGCCTGGCCCACCGGTATCTAACTATTTTGCATGTATAGGGAGTGAAGACTCCTCCCTCAGAACTCCACCCTCCTTTTGAAGTCTGAACCAGTTTAGACCAGCGCTGTCCTCAGAGCAAGAGGCAAGCATCATGGCTAAAAAACAGCTGCGCCCAAATTGGAATGAAATGTTTTTTTGGGGACGAGTTCCCTGAACCACCGCCTCTCCAGAAATCAGGGTGTCACATCTCTGCCAGAAAACCCATCTTCAGTGTCTGTCTTCATTACACCTGCTGAGGTTGCTGTTGCTGCAACTCGTGAGGCAGCTGGAGCATCTGCTGTGGCTCGTGAGGCAGCTGGAGCGTCTGCTGTGGCTCGTGCGGCAGAGTCGGCTGGAGCATCCACTTCGCCACCCAGGAGGAGATCCACCCCTTCCATATACCACAACCCAATTGTTCCACCATCTGTGACGGCCCATGCACAGACCTTCTGGGACCATAAAACTGCAGTGGAGGACTGGGTCATCCAGGTACTCAACCACCCTAGGCCGGGAGATCCTTCATTGGAACGCTGAAATGGAACTGTGCTTTGGTTTTCCGTTGGGAGAGGATCTGGCTTCCTGCAGGATGACGAGGATGGAAAGGAATATTTTGAGGACTACAGGTTGGAGAAATGGCCGTACCTGCCACAACATCGTCATAGCCTGTACGTTGGGGATCAGGTGGAGTACACCCCCATGGCGTCCCTGAAAGGCCCATTTGCGACTGGGGTTACCCTCCTTTCAAAGCCTCTGGTGCCTACAGCGGAACCAGAAGTGTGGCCGGATGAACCACCAGGTCCAGGACGCTTGCGCTGCCTGCAGGAGTTCCCAGATGGCGTCCTCCGGTTCAGGGAAAAGCCAGAGCCTCTGATTGCTGGACTGCCAGCACTACCACCATCACCACAGTCCTTACAGCTGGGTCAGCTGACCACGTTATCGTTCACCTTCCAATCCATGGTCATCCACTAATACCAGCTGCCGTGGAAGATGAAGCCAGCAGCACCCGGGGAAGCTGGGTCTTCTTCCCTGGATGCAACCTTTCCGGAACCGCTGCAGCCGGAAGTCCTTACCCGTTCTGTCCTGGCAGGAAGATCCGGAAAAGCGAAAATGGCTGCAGCGCTCGCCAGCATCACCACCACCCGGTCAAGTCCAACTTCAGGAAGAAGAGGGCACTGGAGTTCCACCACCGCAGCGAGCATGACCTACAAGAGGCAGGAGCGTCCTCTGATGAGCTTCAGCAGCAGCTTGAGCGAGGAGGACTTCAGGTCCCTCATCTGAGGAACCCAACTACTGGCAGGAGGACCTATGGGAGCCACACCATGGACTGCACCTGACTGGTGAGATGCTAGTTGGCGTTTTTTTTTGTTTAGTTTGTGTTGCCCCTGTTTGACTCTCACCCAGATGGGCATGGCTGTCAGGACTCCCCCCCCCATTGTGCAGAAAAGTCCCAGTTGTGCCTAAGCGCGCCTATTTTCCTAACTCCCTTCTCAGGTTATTTGGGAGCCCCCTTTGCAAAAAGGGTTCTCTATTTGCTGCTATTCTCTATTATCCATGTGGATTACACATTATCTGTTTGGATTACAATTTTACCTCACGTGGAGTACAATTGAATTTTGGACTATGTGTTTCAGACACAGTATTTTATCATTGCCAACTAGGAGCCATAAGGAGAGACTCCAACGTATATCTGAGCCTTTTATGCTTGCAAATGTGAAATTGATTGCACTAAAATGTTTGCATACTTATGTCTTTGCTGTATTTTAGCTACACTGTTTTTAAGGGTTCAGCACTTTAGCCCATTGTGTGTATTCTTTTTTCTGGAACTGCAATGTGTCCTATTATGCACTTATTGTACAGTGTTTTTAGTAAATTAACTTATTGATAACTAGCAGCAGTGAGCACCTTATTTTTCTAGTTCATATGGACTGCCTCTAAAGACTGTACGCCGCGGCTTAGCCCAGAATTATTCTCTTTCTTCAAACAATATACAATTTTAAAAGCCACTCTTATTAAGTAATGTATCTGGAATATATTATTACTAGAGGTAAAACACGCAGTCTGATCTAAGTGTAGTATATTATAGAGTTGGAGTAGAGGAGCAGTTTGATATATAGTTTTATGTGAAAAGATTCAGTAAACCTTATAAGTTCATTTAAACCCAACTCTTTCTATACTTTGGGCGGTCCTATCCATGATTGACAGCAAACTCTGTATCGACGCTCCTATACGGAAGACTGTCAATCAAGGGTGACCCACCCACTGGACGCCTAAGCATAGAAGAATCAGGTATTTAAATGAATAAAATATACGTTTTACTGACTCTTTTACCATAAAATTATATATCAGTCTGCTCAGCATCTGTGGCTTCATAATATGCCGCCCTCATACAGAACAGTGTTTTCAACATAACAAGTTCCCTTTAAACTATAAAACCATGTACTGTAATAGCTAGTAATAATAGAGGAGATTTGTCAGTTTGCCAGGTTGACTAATGTGCATATTCAATAGTCCATAGAATAAAATGAGATGATTGATTTACCTCTCACAGCTGACAAGATCGATTCCCCCCAATGCAAGGCCATGAATCATGAACTAATTTGCAAATCAGTGAAACTTGAACCTACTGAAAAAAAAATGCTATTTCATGTGCATCAGGTTCTATTTAGACAAAAAAGATATCTTACTGTATCACCAGAAAAAGATTCCATTACTGGCTTTAGGAGCACAAGACTGTTTCATTCACAAATGAAGGACGAGAAGAAAGCAAGCGTTTAAAGATGTTATATAGAGAAAATGTACATGGAGACAGGATTAACTGGGACAGTATGACATAAGAGCAGTGGCGTAGCTATAGGGGTCGCAGTTAGGACCGGGCCTCTAAACCAGGGGGGCCCCGATGGCCCCACTTGCCACTTGCAGGGCCGCACAGCCAATTAGCCAGGTGCGGTGCGGCCCTGCGCACAGATGGGGGCGGCGGGGCAGAGGGAGATGAGCGCTTCCATTGTGGAAGCGCTCATCTCCATAGTCATCTGAGGGTGGCGATACAGATGCCTGTACTGCGGGGCAGGGGAGGGAGAGGCATCTCCCCTACCCGTTCATAGTTGGTGGCACTTCTTACTGGCACATTGGAAGCATTATTACTTCTGGGGCACAGTGGGGACATTAGTACTGTTGGGGGCACTATTACTGTGGGTGGCACCCTGGCACAGTATCAGCACAGTTATTTCTGGGGTACGTTATGTTCACACTATTATGGGGCACTATTTGCTGGGCGCAGTTATTTTAGGACACTGTGTGCCAATAATTATTGAAGGGCACTATCTGTGTGGTACTAGTGCTAGTGGCACAGTACTGGCGGTGGTAGGATTATTTGGCCAGAAGACGGGAGGATGATGGAAAAGTAGTAAACTAAGATTTTTTTTTTTTCTGTCAAACTGCAGAGATGAAAAATGGCGTCTGGTCTAAAAGGAGAAGATGAGGAAAGAGAAGATCTACATCAGAGGAGAAGTCACTGGATGTAAGAGGTACGGGGCACTGTATTATACTGGATGTAAGAGGTATGGGGCGCTGTATTATACTGGATGTACAAGGTATGGGGCGCTGTATTAGGCTACATTCACACAAACATTGTGTTTTGCAGTCTGCAAATTGCGGATCCGCAAAAAAAGGATGATGTTCCGTATGGCATACGTTGTTTTTTTTTGCAGATCCACTATGCCTATCCTTGTCCGCAAATGGACAAAAATAGGAATGGACATACAGATGCGGACAGCACACAGTGCTCATTTCAGTGAATGGGTCCGCATCTGAGCTGCAAAATGTGCAGATCTGAGGCTACGTCGTGTGAATGTAGCCTTACCCTGTATGTTCTCTAGTGATACACGAAATGTTAGGAGGGAAAAGGTTAGGGTGAGAATTTGGCATCAATTTTTGACTTGGCCAGCAGAAAAGCTAGGTACACCAGCACTGGGGTGCCCAAGATAAACTCTTGCACCAGGGCCCATGAGCCTTTAGCTACGCCCCTGCATAAGAGCTTCTGTAAAGGATAACAATGGTAATCATTTCAGAGGTCATGATGTTTGAAGAGTTCTTAGGTCTAGAATCAGTCTACTGTAACACAATCGTGGAAATTTAACATAGTTTTTTTTTAAGACATTTGTTCATCAAGGAAGACCAGAATAAAACCTAGTTAACTCTACCAGAGGAAGGCAAAATGAAGTGTGGGAAAGTCCTTTCTGACAAGTGACAATTATACAGGCTCACTATGCACAGTGCTTACAGCACCAACTCTCCACTGAGACTGAGCATCTTTTCCATCAGACACAGTAAATAACTCCAGCTCCAATTCAAGGGTATCTCTACTGCACATGTGCTGAAAGCGGTCAATGCGGTTGCACATCATGTATTTACATCTGCACTGATGGCTTCCAGCACATGCCCAGTAGAAGACAGAAGTACCATTTCAAAAAGGCTATGGATTTACACCTCTGTACATGGGAACCAGGCTATGGATTTACATATACTATACATAAGGAAGGCTATGTGGGCTAAGTCTAGAAGCCATTAAGTAGGTGCTAGTGTATGGCATTACTGAACATTAGGTACAAAGTGGACAACCCTTTTAATTATATTTGCTCCCTTGTACTTCTTTAAGGGCATTCATTTCATGAAATGGTGCAGAGAAATAAGTGGCATATTATAAGGGGTTGGCCACTTACTGGTTACTTTTGACCAAAGTTTTTGTCATATTACTATACGACACTTACTAATATAGTCTCTGTTGAAATTCTGTGCCATTTTCTATATATCATTAGGCATGCCCCCCTTGATTGTCAAGTCATATGTGGGGTATGGCTTATGAAATATAGGAAATTGCACAAAATATCAACTTACTTACCATATATCTCTGAGGTATATATGAGGGACTATTTCCTATGCAGGGGAGGAAAGAGTTTACAGGATCTAATTGCAATGTATCCTGGTAGATGAAGGTGAATTATGATGTGCTGCTGCCCACTGATGGATAGGGAAGAAAGTCTGTCAGAATTGTGACTAAAAAGTTGTTAAAAAAGTTTTAAATGCATGTGATAACCTCTTTAAGATGAAGCTTCATTACTATTTCTAAATTAGCATGATTGCATTTCTGTTACTTGACCTTTATCGCCATTTAAGTCTTAGATATCATCAGTATCAGTGGAAAATAGTTGAGTGAAATCAGAATAATGCACTTGACTGAAACCAAACAAATCAAACCATTTTCCTCTGTTTCTTAAAACCTTGCATGTAAATGTTCCTTTTCCCATTTAACTCTATTTAGCATAATTCTCTGTGTGTCAACTTTATCCCACAAGAATATTTTCAGAAAAGATTTGCAAATCAAGTTCTGAAATGCTCTCTGTAGGGACTCAGTCAGATGGATAGGGAAATAGCAAGACAAATTTAGATGTGCTAGTCTAAATTTACTTCTCTCTAGATCCCTAATGACACAAGTGTGGACAAACAATGTTTTTTAAGCTAAATATATTCTTCCCAAGATACAGAAGGACAATCTTGTTTGGTCTACTACATATGTCTGTCCCTAGATACCTTAGAAAGTAATATATTGGCACTGGCTGGTTTCCAGAAATATATCCTTCCAGAGATAACATAAGGCCTAAATAAGTGGCTATGTCAGCATTTTATAAAGCAAGATTTTCAATGAACTGTGGTCTAATTATAGACATATTCTCCAGATTGTTGTGATAATGGGTCACATCCGGCACATTCTTGGCAAACTTATGGCATGAGAAAAGGCTTACTGTATTAGTCAAATTTAAAGGGACATTTTGCTTAAAATTAAAAGGGTTAACAAACATAAGGCCCCCCTTCTTTTAGTAATATTTAGTGCTAATAAAGTGACTTCTTAGTTTATTTAATTAACAATGATCCCTTTATCTTGATGGTCAGGGCTATACATACTGTACATAGCTGTGACTCAGGCAGGACATGCCTCCATCCTTCATATATTTTGTACAGATGATAACTCCTGAACAAAGAATAATTTTTAATTAAACTACACAGTAAATTCAATTAATTTATTATTAAATCATAATCTTTTACAATCCGAATCTTGAATCTTTCT
Organism: Rhinella marina; assembly: GCA_900303285.1. Taxonomy (NCBI): domain Eukaryota; kingdom Metazoa; phylum Chordata; class Amphibia; order Anura; family Bufonidae; genus Rhinella; species Rhinella marina. Next base: position 19,205 of record ONZH01022805.1, on the reverse strand, counting down.
GACCCCCAACCGCTTTATACTGTGGATCCTAGGAATCTACACACACATCCCACCTCGGGCAGCTCCTACCTGCAGCAAGAGGATAAGGATTGTATCAGACCTCCCAGCTTAAAGTGAACACTTGACGTTCCCTATTTTACAGAAGCATATGATATAGGGAGATAAAATATAGATTTATATGTTTTGGAGCAGGAGTTCTGTGTAAAAAGCAGAGCTTATAGCAAAGGGAACTTGGAAAGATGAGAGCTGAAATCCAATTGGTGGCTATTAGCAACTGCCTCATTTTTCTTTTATACCAGTTAAGATAAATCATTCCCCATTGTATCTTATGTTTATTGGGTACATATTAAATTTTCAGTCACAACTCTTGAAGAGGATAGGAAACTGCCAGTTGATCTTCCTTACTTTAGTGGGGACATTTTCTGTTGCTCTATTATGCCACGGACTGAATGACCTGAACTGTTGTAATAACTGAATATGGACCAACCACTAAATTGACCTAAAATATTTAGCTGTTAGGTATTCAGGAGGTTAAAAAAATAAACAATGTGTAATTTTATATAGGGCTACAAGCAATTTTCCAGTAAAAAAAAAAACAAAACAAAACAAAAAACGAGGCCTCCTGGGCATTCTTGGAACAAATCTGATAAACAAACAAACAGACAGACCAACACTTCATACTCGGGCAGCGCCAGGTACTTGTTCTAGTTATTATTAATAATAATGCTAAAGATAAACACAAACGTATAAAATGCATAGTAATGTGTACCTTATGGATAGTGGCATTTTCAGTTAGGCACAATTATTTTCCATACATTAACAATACTAAAATCATTCAAGAAAATGTTGTTCAGTATCCTTGAAGATACTATTTCTCTACGCCTTTCTTTGCTACCCTTAAAGATAATGAAATGAAGCATAAAAATATAACAATTTTAATAGATTTGTGCAGTTCCTAGAAATTTGATTAGGATAATGAAACCCATATTTATTTAAGAACAGAATATTACATTTTCACATTTCTTCAAACAGTATTTTTTTCTAACATGTCTTTAAAGTACTAAGTAGAAAGAATTACCTGCCAGCTCACAAGTTAATAGTACACCCTTCTTTCCAGTTTGTATAATAGTACACCCTTCTTTCCAGTTTGTATTTCTATGAAAATTATGGCAGCTAATAATATACTTATAATATAATAATGCTATTTAGCTATTGTAAACTGCCATATGAAAATGTGAGATTGCATGAGTCTTATTAGCCATAGCTAGTGTGTAGGTTTGAAAGAGGATCACTTTTCGGACACAATCCAATTCACAACGACAGAACTTTACTATGGTTGAGGGAACATGTGTAATTGTTACAAAGTACACTTGGACACACCGCTTCATGGTTGCATGTACTGGAACACCTGCTATCAATGAAAAGGTGTTCCTCAACTCCAGTCCTCAGGGCCCACCTACCGGTCATGTTTTTAGAATTGCCTTAGTATTGAGCAGGTGATATAATTAGTGTCAATGGCTCAGGACTTACCTCAGATATTCATTCGGTGGGATATTCTCAAATCATGACCAGTAGTTGGGCCCTGAGGACTGGAGTTGAGGAACACTGTTTTAAAGTGTCAAGAAACATCTGCTGGTCGGTAATAAGGAAAGCTAAGTATGCAAGTTTGCAAGGAGAGCTGTATGAGCCACCCTAATGCTAACCCCTCAAAAACTGTACCCTAATAGATCGTCAGGCTACTGCCCTAATAAGGACAACCTATCTCAGCAGACCTGATACTCTCTAGGCCCTAAAACGTGTAGCCCAAAACTTGTAAAATTGTAACTTGAGCTCCACTGGGGACAGCAAATGATGACAATACTATATTTGTAAATTGCTGAAGAACATGTTGGTGCTTTATAAGCCAGTGAAATAAGAACAGATGCAGCTGTACTTACACTTGATGGTTTACATGTTAAGTAAAGAATGACAAGAAAATGTAAACTGACTTTTCAATGGATTTCAGTGGCTTTTTTCACGAGATAACCAAGATAAATCAGTGACGTGTCATCAGAGTCAATTTTAGCTCCGCTACATCTGTAAATAAATGTCAGACTGCTGAAGACAGTGATTGGCTGCAGTGGTCACATGTCAGGTGCTGGCACATTTCTGCAGTGTCTTGTAAACAAACAGTTGCAGCAGGACCAGTGCCTCAGAGAACAGTGTTGAAGAAAGGGATAAATATAATGTGATTTTTTTTTTTGTCTGATATATTCAATTATCTTGGACAACCCCTTTAAGGCTCTAATGATTTCTTTGTTTTTTTCATCTGTGCTTTTCGAAAGCCAAAACATTTTTACATTTCCATTGACATAGCTGTATGAGCTGCATTATGTGGGACAAGTTGTATTTTTCAATGAAACCATTTTGAAAAGTTTATTTTATAAAAAAAAAGGTTGCTTTATGTCACCATATTAATTCATAACTTTATTTTTTTTTAATTTTTTTACCATTGGAGCTATGCAAGGGCTTTTTGTGGGGCAATCTGTATTTTTTTTATGAATACTATTTCGTGACACATGAAACGTTTGATCATTTTTAATTAATTTTTTGGGACGGGGAAGGAAAAGTGGTGATTCTTTTTTACGACTGTGTTTTAAGGTTTTATTTTAGTGGTTCTTTTGCTTTAAGTATAACTTGGTAGTGTAGTGAGCCGATACAGGATTGTATTGTTCTACAGTTACCAGGAGTGGTAACTGGTACTAGGCCGCATTCCTAAGGGCTGAGGTCACTGTACACGCTTACTGCACAATGGAGATGTTTTAGGAGAGGCCACTGGGTTAGAAGGTATAACGTTCTATGCATGTAATAGAGTTTAAAGGGGTTATCCAAACCTGGAAATGCCCACCCATATGCCTGAGCCCTCACACTGATCCTACTTACCTGGCTCCCCGCTCCCTGCAACACTCCTGGTCCCCACACAGCCGCTGCTGCTTCTCCCTGTGCACGGATGAAAACATCCAGTGTTGGGGGTGGGGATGCAGCTAATGGCAGGCGGTGACGGGGATGAGCCTCTCTAGCAATGCGGGTGATGGTAGGGAGGCTCATCCCTAGTAATGCAATAGTATATTACTGAGCAGGAAGGAATCTTCAAGGAATCATTCATTCTCCACACTTTTATTTATGCCACAATATTACATGTGGTGATGTTCATCTTAAATATGCATTATGCATTCTGCAGACTTCATTTTATTTTGGGCCCAATGCATTAAAACTGCACTATGAGCTTCTGGCGATGAAGCTAACGGGAGCTTCTAGAGGAAAGCAAACTAATGGGAGGTCAAAGAGGAATGCATGCTTATGTTTCTGAGAATTCCCATAAGGAAAGCTGCTGGACAGGTCTAATTAGCCACCAGTGACTTTGTTTATTGAAATTGTCAGCAATTACCAGCACTCAGTGATAATGACCATTAATTACCATTTCAGCATACATATTAGAGGTTTGTTTTTTTTTGTTTTTTTTTTTTTACAAGGAATCTGTCACCAGTTTTACACTGTCCTATCTGAGATTATGAGAAACTTTACTTATTGCCAATTTTATAAACTTTTTAGAAGTCTACACTGTTTCTGTTGGTAACAGTAGATTCATTAATTGGATCCACAAGTATTTGTTTCTTAATATATTGTTCCTTGTCTCTGAGGATCCCCCAGTTCTTGCTTTATGCCACTTTCACAAAGTTAGTATTTGGCCCTTATTTTCCACCAGTGGAACCTACAGAGAAAAGTATAATGTAAAGATCTGTGCCTCTTCTATGTTTTGGACCCAACCCTAGTTTTGGCTTAAAAACACTGACAAAAAATATTGACCAAATACTGATTATGTGAATGTAGCCTAACTCAATTTTATAGCACAGGAAAAAATGTTTGAAATACCATTTTTTTCCCATAAATGAGAAATTTTGTAATGATGATCATTCAAGTTTTCTGAAGGCAAAGTAAAGCATACTTTATGTGAATTACATATGTTTGGATGTCCGGCCCAGAACTATACAGTGTTTTATTATGATTACCATTTGCATGGATTACATTTTACAGTACATTGCTTTATTTCCTTTTTGCCTTTGTATTCCTCTCTGGCAACAGTACAGATTATATTATTACAGTTCTGTGAAAGCATAAAGTCAGGGACAGTAGAATTTATTATGTGGGTATGGGGTATGTTAAACCTGTTTTGGGCCCCTATAGAAAACCTGTGAAAAATTCAACTGAACATTTCTTTTCTTAGGAATTTAATTGATTATTGAAATGGTTAGTTATCTGGAAATCTTTTATGCATTATACATATCCTACCATGCAATACCATGCACTATACAAGCCAAAGGGTCAAGATTCACTTAAGATGTTTATCCATGGTCAATAGCTGTTGGCCAAAGGCTTATTCAGCCTACAACTATTCCTCTCACATACACATGCATGCTTCTTGGTTCAGTTGATCATGCATATGTTTTGAATGGCAAGAGAGGACCAAGCTGCTGCCATACATCTCAATGTTAAAATTGAACTTCGGTTTGGCCAACTATAATCTATTGAGTATAATCTATTGTCTTTAGTCTCAAATGTATGTCCTTTAAATTTGTAAAGATATTCAGCCATAACACACCATATGACTTACTGTATGCAAGTGCTCACTTCCCACGAACGTTGATTCCTGATTATCAGCTCAGTAATAGTCCTTGTAATGGGGCCTTTAGGTTGCAATACTGATACTTACAATCATTATGATATTTCAATGTACTGCAGTTTTTGAGATTTCATAAAATATAGCAATATGCCATTAATTCCATACATCCTGTAGAACCAGAACAGGATGATTTTGCTACAGTAAAATGTTATTAGTTTGATAAACTGTATCACCGGCTACCATACACATTTATTTCATGCCGAGTTCAGTTTCCAAATCATATTAAGCAGAAAGTTCAGAAAAACATCAATATAAATGGGTTGATATTACTCATTTTGAAGACTTCTGTTGATTCAGATTGATGACGAAGGACCAAATACTATTTACCACTCACACCAGTACACCACAGAGCTGTAATTGAAACTCCAAGAAGAAAGCATTGGAGAATAATTGAATTTAGAGTCTAATCATCTGCTTCCATCTAAACCTGACTTCTAAGCAAGCTCATATTTATAACAGAACATAACAGTTTCTTCCAACAAGAAATCCCACTGAATTCCTTAATAAGTGTATCTTAGACTGGAACAGGCAAATATACAGTATTTAACCTTTTCCCAACAGCTGCCTTACATATACGGTGGGTGTTAGGTGTTTAAAAATGGCACCCACTCTTGAGTGGAGCGAGTGGCATAGCTTCTAGGTGCCTGCTGTTTCATACAGTAATGGTAATGCCAACTGTAGACAATTAAAACCAGGAAGTGTTCTCTTCCGGGGAATGAACACCTCCCCTGGGCAGAGATCGGAGAAGGTGTTCATTCATAGTAATGCGCCTGTACTCAAGGCTTCCAGGCTAATTACTTGTATATTAGAGTTCAGGCCAGCAGGTGGCAGCACTGAACTATAATATAGTGATTTCTGTATAGAATAATGGAGCAAATTCCATTATTCTATACAAGTTGCAATTTAATGATTACAAGTTGGGGTCCAATTGGGGACCTAACAAAAACATTTTTTTTTTTTAAATGTAAAAAAAAAAATTTAAATAAAAGTTATGAAAAAATAAAGAAATACATAAAAATTCAAATCACCCCCTTTCCTCAAAATAAATAAACAATGAAAAAAATAACATCATGGGCATTGTCGCGTGCAAAAACGTCCGTACTATTAAAATATAAAAAAATGTACTCCATACTGTGAATGATGTAACAGAAAAGAAATGCGAATAGACAATTTGCTGTTTTATCATCACTTTAGTTCCCAATAAAATTGAATAAAAAGTGATCAAAAAGTCATACACACCCCAAAATGGTATTATCAAAAACTACAGATTTTCTTGCAAAAAAACGAGCCCTCACACATCTCTGTAGACATAACTATATAAAAAAAAATGTTATGGGGGTCAGAATCCGGCGATGACAAAATAATTTTTTTCAAAAGTTTTTTTTATTTTTTCCAGTATTAGAATGCAAGAAAAACTATACACATGTGGTATTGACGTAATCATACTGACCTGGAGAATGAAAAGCAAAAGTCAGTTTTACCAAATAGTGAACATAATGTGTCGGTATTAGATGACCGACACAAAGTGAAAGTAAAAAGTATGAATCACACAGTTAGACAATACCTCTTTGTGACAGAATGTCTCAATATTTTTAATAAAGACAAATTGAAGAAATGATTTTAGACCAAAATGAAAAAGATAAAATCAGAAAAAAAAAATTGCCCATGAAGCTGTACATAGTGTTTAAGTCAATTATGCTGCTCATATGAATTTGATCTGGGATCATGATCAGGAAGAAGTTCAGTTTCAGGATGTAGAATGATATATTGCACAATGTTTCACAGATCAGTAAATAAAATTATAGTTTTCCGCTACCACCAATGTTTCAATGGGAAAATACCTCAGAGATATGGAATATGCAGGACCATACCAAGATTTTTTTCTTAATCAGCGAGGGGTTGATTGACAGGGCCAGACATTTCACCTGACAGTCAATCTTGTGCCTGTGTCGTTGCTCTAAGTAGAAATGCAAGCACAGAGGCTCTGCTACTGCTTCTTGAGCAGTGCAGATGCCGACTGTACATGCGCCTCACATCTGGATACACCCAGCAGTCTAGCTGCACATGTACAGTCAGCATCTACACTGCTCAGGCTGCACTGGCAGAGCCTCTGTGCTGGCACCGCTACTCAGAGCAACTGTGCAGGTGAGAGATTGATAGACCCAGGCAAAATGTCTGGTCCTGTCAAGGGAGAGAGGATTGTCTCTTGAGCAGTGGAGTCAGCCACTCACTGATCAAGAAGTCTAATTTTTGAATGAATTTGATTCATACAAATCAGTTTGCTCATCTCTAATCAGGACCAATACTGCATGACAAACACTAAAAGTTTATAATATACATGCAACAACCAACTTTGTGAATTGATAAATGCATGGAATGTATACAAATTTGCATAAATCAAAAGTACAGGTGAATATAAGAAAGTTTCTAATATATTAGAAGAGGAAAATGCATTTCTAGCCAACTTTCGTTCCGAAATTTAAAAAAAATCTCTTATGTGACCAAGATCAGCTGCCTGCTCAGTGAAGGATCAGATTACATCATCTAATAAAAGTCTATGGAGAGGTCAGGGGAAAGAGGAGAGAGGAAGTGCAGACAGAGAGCAGATTCAGCAGCTAATAGTAAATGTTATATTTCACCCCAAGTGCTTTATTCACATCTATACTAGTCAATACTCTATGATGTTCTATATAGCGATTCTGAGTAAAAGAAAGATAATTAGAAAGCAGAATCTCCTGTATTCCATGAGCATAGTATCCACCCAACAGCTCAGAGACAACTGGGAATTCCAGAGAAAGGCAAAGGACAACACTGCTAAAAAATGCAGATTACATTGCATTCTGTGGTGACAGGTCCTCTTTAATATATTATACTACTGTGTGCATGAAAACAAAAGTTTATGGAGAGGATGAAAAAAATGTGATTTATTATTTCTAATTGCTTTTCGATATGATCTTTGCTGGGTTCTTTACACCATATACACTATTTGCTACCATATTCATTAAGGTGACTGTCACCAAAGAGGAGAGAAAGAATAGGATATGGGTAAACGAGATATATGCTGCAAATGGTAATCGTACTGTGCACTGAACATCTTTATCAGGGAAGCCGTTTTCCATCTGGCCTCTATACTTTAGACAGGCAATAAATTAAATTGCAATAAATGTGACTGCTTTTTCTGATGTTGATGGCTCATACTATTGTTGAACATATTGTCCTGAACTTGTAAATTTTTTCAGCGTGACAGATAAATCATGATACATTTCTTAAATAGAAATAACAGCTTCTGTTTCATGGCTTCAGTTGTTTGTGCTGCAATACCAGATGGCTCGTCATGGCCTTGGCCCTGAATCTTGAATCTGAAGTTAAAAATTTCCTTTATCTATTGTTAGAGCCAAGAATACATAATGTACATTTTAGTGGACGTTACATTAGTCTTAGGCTCAAAAAGAAAAATGCTAAATGAGGCAGAAATAACTACTCAACTTGCACTTGACTGCTTCAATATCAGAGTATATTGGGTCTTAAATGGATTGTCTGCTTTAGATAACCCCTTTTATAAATTCTGTGCAAGATAAAGAGAGGCACTCCAAAGGGCATTTCTCCTTGTGGATCACACGAACAACCTATTGGTTCAAAGCCTTTTACTGGTTTATTGATATTACTGCCCCGTCCAAGTCCCCTCATCTAATTGAACCACTTTCATGGTACTGTGGAAAACCAGCTGGGGAGAAATGTTTGGTGGGAGCCACTTAAAACCAAACTTTAACATAGGTACAATGAATATACTTAATGTACCTATGTACTTATCAGTTCTACCTATGGTGAAGTGTCATGAGAAGGTTTGCTGCTGCCAGACTGTTCCTAGTGTGGTAAAATTTATTTATACCTTGACATTGTACTGTAGGTGTTCGGCCTGTGCTCTTTCTTTACCTGCTCCAGCCAGCGTAAGTAGGTGTGTGTGTGATTTCGCACTATAGCATTTGTATAATCAGCAATGAGATCAGCAATGTGCCAGATCATCAGACTTTAGTCAAACTATTGGATTGCTGTGTAGAGAATGAGCTGAAGCCGGTAGCTTTTCCACATTCGCAGTGCGATTCTGCTTATTTTACTTATTACAAACCAGATTCCATAATAAAATACTCCAGTAGAAATTCTTTTATTATAATTGTATTTTGGCTAGCTGTAAAAAATCTGAATTATCATAATGACCATGTGTGAGACCTACTATTTAAAATCACCTAATGCAGTACATATGGCTACACCCTGCCAAGAAGCAACATTCAAGGTCAAATATACAATCCAATATAGAGTACCAATACCCATCAATTAATATCTGTCAAATAAAATATGAAATTAATATTAAATTAACATTAACTGCCTGATTGGAACACACTAAAAGAACTCTTTATTAGATATACATTAAAATCTGTGGCTAAATAACTGTTCAAGCTAGATCCTATATCCCAGTCAGCGTGTACACAGTCATAGTATGACACACCTGCTGGTGTAGGATCTATTGAAACAGGATCAATTGCTTCTAGGAACTGGTGCTATTTTACTTGCATCAATACCAGAACCTCCTAAGCCCGCCCTGTTTAATTATCAAGTGGACCAAACAATAGCACCTAATGGGTTTTGACATTAACAGTGGCTGTAATCGCTGAACTATTTGTATCTTTATGCGGCAACAGCTCACACCATGCCCAACCCGGTAGAAAGGACCAACACCTATTTAGATGCTCTCTTATGCCTTCCTAAACTATGCTACTGCCTGTCCCTAGCTACCAAGTACATTCTGGCTCAACGCGTTTCTCTCTGACCACCTATTGTGTCAATCATTAGGAGCCCATTCATACTTTTTCAACACATAACGGCCGCACACCACTGATGTCGGGAGTGCAGCCTGGTAGCACGCGGTGCTGTGATGGCCGTGAACGCGGACCATCACACCGTTCCTTACATAGATTAAGCCACACCCCTCCTCAGACCCAGCCTCTGCAGCCAACCAATCTCCGGACAGCAGAGGAGGAGTTACCTTCTCCACTGCGGCTGCCTTGTATCTACTACTTGGTCAAGGTAGGTATCGGGTATTAATCTGTAAATACAGAAAGCAGTTTATATCCCATCTGGAAACCAGTGACGCGGGGACACTGTGACAAGATATAGATCGGAGTGACCCTTGAATGTTATAATACTGTTACTTTGTGATGGATTCTCACATCAGGAACAATGTGTTATGCTCCACTTTGGCAACACTATTTGTTGTTACAAGTGCCCTAACTTGAGCATCTAAATGGGTGTTGGTCCTTTCTACCGGGTTGGGCATGGTGTGAGCTGTTGCTGCATAAAGATCCAAATAGTTCAGCAATTTTGGTTTATTTAGTTAAGTGATTATTCATAGTTGGCCTCTAAGCTATGGCAGGATTCCTATCTGGAGACATTCACTCAGAGAAATAGCTGGGGGACACAATCGAGGTATTCTCTGAAAAGGAGTTACCAGTGCAGTCCAACACTTTAAGTATTAATGGTGCTTTCAAGAACCCAACAAGGGTATACAAGAACCAAGTGCGTTCATGGTGGGAGGTACAGACCCTTGATACATATATAAAAAACAAAATAGTACCGAGGGGTCTGCGCATTCCCATCCTACCGCATAAAAGCGTGAGGTCAGAGGAGTTCCTAATCAAATGGGAGAAGGAATCCATAGACTCATCTCTTAGGTTAATGAAATTGCTGTTAGAGGAGGAGAAGAACCTGTTGGAAAAAAATTCTGTTGAACTTCAGGAGTGTATTGATATTGCAAAAAAATTCTCCTCTTCTACAGAATATTCCAAGAAGGAAACCCTATTGCAACAAGCAGTGGAAAGATTCATGGGCTATTTAAAGGAGAGAAAGCACCAGCAGTTCATCAGGGACAATAAGGAATTCAAGGAAGGGAAAGTGTTTGATTTTGCCAGATCCAATAAAATTGATCAGAGAGAAAGCGAAACAGAAATATCCTCATCGGATGCAGAATCTGATATTCCAAACAGTAGTGCATCAGCTAGCAGAGAACGAGGAAGGGGCAGAGGGGGCTGTCAACCAAGGGGACGAGGTCGAGGTAGAGGTGACAGAGGCGGAAGTACAAGAGGGGGTTTTTTAGGATCCACTCTGCCCACAACAGAGTATCAGATAAGGACAAGAAGGGGAACCCAACAATGACAGACGCCATGCAGATTATTAACATCTTGAGCCGCCCGTTAACGTCGACCGAGATGGAAGTTTTACAAAAAGGCCTGTCATTTGTACCGGATTGTAAATACAATCCATTTATGTGGGTAAAAGACCTCAATCTTTTCATAAGAAAATTAAAATGGAAGAAATTCTTCCTCACTCATGATGAAGAACAGTGCCGGAAGTTGGGCATAGAGGAGGAAGAATTACAGGATGTGAGAATCCTAGCTGAAATGATTGAGGAAGGTGAGCGTGATCCTGGTACGGGACCATTTACTGATCTCAAATCAGTATCCCGAAAAAATCCCCCGAGTAATGAATACACACCATTGGACGCCTTTCTAGCCACAACCACAGAAAGGCTTAGATCACTTCGGTTACAAAACCAGTCCCCGCAAAACCTGACGCAAAATCAATACTTGGCTCTTGAGGCCCTACAAAAGGACACCAGCATAGTAATAAAACCCTCGGACAAGGGGGGGAATGTCGTTATGCTGGACCAGGAGACATATGTTGAAATGTGCAGACGTATTCTGGATGATGAGCATTGCTACAAAAGGCTTGAACAAAACCCTACGGCTATATTTAAGCAGGAGCTTGTGGGGATTCTTGATGAGGGTAGAAGGAAGAAACTTATCAATAAATCTGAATATGCGTTTCTTCTCCCCACACATCCTGTTACACCAGCCTTTTACAGCTTACCAAAGGTACACAAAGGCCTGCACCCACTAAAGGGCCGCCCAATTGTTTCAGGAGTGGGCTGCCTTACTGAAAAGATAAGCATTTATGTCGATAGAGTCTTGAGAGGTTTCGTGACGAGTCTCCCATCGTATGTGAGAGACTCTATGGATGTCCTCGGAAGACTTAACGACATACATTGCGATAGTGAGGTATTATTGGCAAGTCTTGATGTAGAAGCCCTCTACAGCTCCATCCCGATGGGAGGGGTTGTGAGGTGGTGGAGGGCTTCTTGAGAGAAAGGGGCTCGCACTTGTCTGCACACAACAGCTTTGTCATACAATTGCTCAGATTTATTTTGAGCAGGAATGTCTTCATGTTCGACCAGAGGATCTACCACCAGCTCACAGGGGTGGCGATGGGAAGCCCGTGTGCCCCCACATTCGCTAACCTCTACCTGGGCTGGTGGGAGAGGACTGTAGTATTCAGTGAAGAGATGGAGCAATGGACCTCATCCATCCTTGTGTGGATGAGGTTCATTGATGATGTCTTCATCTTATGGGACAATACCAAAATGTCATTCGAGGATTTTGTGACAGTCCTCAATAAGAATGACTGGGGGCTGTTCTTCACTTTTGAAGTAAGCATGACCCAATTGACGTTCCTGGATCTACAGATTACCAAAAATCACTCTGGCAAGCTTACCACCAACATGTATCGCAAGCCAACGGCCACCAATACGTTATTGAGATGGGACAGTAGTCATCCTATCCTGTTGAAGCGGGGGATCCCCAAAGGCCAGTACCTCAGGGCCAGACGTAACTGCTCTGAATGGGATGATTTCAAAAAGGCCGCGAATGAGCTACAACAGAGGTTTGTTGACAGAGGCTATCCTGCGAGCCCCTTGAAACAAGCATATCTTAACGAGGTCGCGTGCAGGATGGATGATTTGTATCCAGAAAACCATCAGAGACACAGTTACGTATCATTGGCACCTTTGATGGTGCACATAAGGAGGTACGCAACATCCTGAGGGAAAACTGGAATCTTCTTAGATCTGATCCAGTGGTAGGCCATCTTGTCGGGGAATATCCCAGCATAACGTATCGAAGAGGAGCTAATTTAAGGGATAAACTGGTGCACAGTGCGTTTAGCTCGCCAATAACGGAAACATGGCTTGCAAAAAAAACGAACGGGACATTCAAATGTAGTAGCTGCATAGCCTGCAAGGCTATTGAAAAAGGGGATACCATCACCAGCTCCACCACTGGCCGCAGTTACAAAATTAGATCATTCATAAACTGCAGAACAGTGGGAGTGGTCTATGTGGCTGCATGCATGTGTGGGAAGCAATATGTGGGGAAAACCCGCCGCGAATTCAGGAGACGGATCGGGGAACACCTCGGTAATATTGCAAAGGAAGATGAAACCCCCTTAGCCCAGCACGTTGCATTGTACCACTCAAGAAAAAAATTGCGTCAAGTTTCAGGGAATAGAACACGTACGGGCACCACCGAGAGGAGGGGACGTGGACGTGCTTCTCCTGAGAAAGAAGGCACAATGGACGTTCACCCTAAACACTCTGAAACCATGGGGGCTCAATGAGTTTATCTGGTATACGTGTTTCATTGACTAGGTCCTTATATATAATCTTATTGTCATTGGTCTTTCTTCTATGACAATGATCCCAGTGGATAAGTGATTGACAGGCAGCTTCAATATACTGCTGTGATAATGTAGCGGGTCTATGGATATGGGATGCCCATGTTTAAGGTATGATGTGGACAGCAGTGACTGTCCTTATGATCTGGGCTTTTTACACCACATGGGGATACCTATATAGTATTATCAAGGGTTGCTTGTTATAGTCATTATATTCTAAATTACAAACGATGCTCTCTTGTATATATACCCGTAACAGGGATACTTATTGGACGGCAGGCTATGATCCTGATACACTGTGTGTACACACGGGTATATAGATAGTACTTTCATGGATCGCGTTATGCATAGTGACAGTTAGGGCACTTGTAACAACAAATGGTGTTGCCAAAGTGGAGCATAACAACACATTGTTCCTGATGTGAGAATCCATCACAAAGTAACAGTATTATAACATTCAAGGGTCACTCCGATCTATATCTTGTCACATTGTCCCCGCGTCACTGGTTTCCAGATGGGATATAAACTGCTTTCTGTATTTACAGATTAATACCCGATACCTACCTCGACCAAGTAGTAGATACAAGGCAGCCACAGCAGAGAAGGTAACTCCTCCTCTGCTGTCCGGAGATTGGTTGGCTGCAGAGGCTGGGTCTGAGGAGGGGTGTGGCTTAATCTATGTAAGGAATGGCGCGATGGTCCGCGTTCACGGCCATCACAGCACCGCGTGCTACCAGGCTGCACTCCCGACATCAGTGATGTGCGGCCGTTATGTGTTGAAAAAGTATGAATGGGCTCCTGATGATTGACACAATAGGTGGTCAGAGAGAAACGCGTTGAGCCAGAATGTACTTGGTAGCTAGGGACAGGCAGTAGCATAGTTTAGGAAGGCATAAGAGAGCATCTAAATAGGTGTTGGTCCTTTCTACCGGGTTGGGCATGGTGTGAGCTGTTGCTGCATAAAGATACAAATAGTTCAGCGATTACAGCCACTGTTAATGTCCAAACCCGTTAGGTGCTATTGTTTGGTCCACTTGATAATTAAACAGGGCAGACTTAGGAGGTTCTGGTATTGATGCAAGTAAAATAGCACCAGTTCCTAGAAGCAATTGATCCTGTTTCAATAGATCCTACACCAGCAGGTGTGTCATACTATGATTGCGTACATGCTGACTGGGATATAGGATCTAGCTTGAACAGTTATTTAGCCACAGATTTTAATGTATATCTAATAAAGAGTTATTTTAGTGTGTTCCAATCAGGCAGTTAATGTATATTTATTTAGGACACGGCAACAAATTTTGGTTTATTTAGTTAAGTAATATTAAATTCATTAAATTATTAAATTAATGAAACAAAATATAAAGTAAAACATGCTATTTGAACTGGTATACAGTGCAGAGATGCCCTATAGTAAATTATATATTTAATGAGTAAATTCCATAATATATCCCTACATACAGACTACAATCATCAGAAACCTGTAAACCAACAAAGCATAATCACACCATCTGATGCCTGCCCAACTCAAACAAATGCCATGCAGTACCTGATAACTTACAATTACAAAATATACTGTATTATGCAAACACAGGGGTTTTGCAAGGAAACGCATCTGTTGATAATGGGGAACAAGGATTAAAAATAAAAATTAAATCATCTTTGGGAAAGGGAGGGGGGGTGGTCTCTGTTATGGCCACTGATTCTTATCGATATTGATGAGCTGTCCCTGCAATGATCATTATATGCATTCAATAAAAATCAAGTGCATTTACTGAAGACATGAGTTCTGGGAATGTACATGCACCATGTTACAAGTGGCTGAGTGGGACTTTCCTGGCATTTTTGATTTACTACTTGGAAGTAAAGAGACTCACTTATTTGACCAGCATGGGAAAGAATGGTTTATTTTTTATTTGCAAATTTTTGTGCCCCACTTTTCAAAATTTCATTTTCCTTGAAAACTCAAGTTGGACATAACTAAGACAGTTTTTCTCATAAATTTCTCAACCCAAAACATTATACATGTTTAGCCAACCACCTGACACAATTTTTGCGTTATACACACAGTACATTACACTAACAAATTGATTTGGCCAAGCACCTAATGAAAGCACTCGAGCTGGCTGGTGTTATGCTTAGGAGCTAATTAGGTGGATATAATAGCAAAGTAAAAGAGGAAGCTTTGCATCAAATCCCCAGCACCATATCTTTGGGATTGCGGACCCATTCAAGTCAATGGATCTACATCCGTGATATGGGATTCACAAGGCCAGTGCCCATATAATGCGCAACCGCTGTTTGCAGTCCGCAATACAGGCAAGGACAGCCTATGCCTTTGTGAATGGACCCTAAAGGTAATCTGTCACCAGTTTTCTGCTGCCCTAACTTTTAAATCCTAACAGCTCCAGAACATGCCAACTAAATGAGCAACAGGTGGGTGGGGAAAGCCAGGAGCTCATGAATATTCACGACTCATCATCATGCATGTTCAATATATGATTTTGGCAAAATGGCTGTGTCAGTTAAAGAAAGTGACCAAGAATTTACCTAAGGACACCTGTCACTAGTTTATGTTGACAGATTCCCTTTAAGAAATAGTCATTGTGGACTGTCCTAATGTTTTATATAACCAATCATTATAATTCTGAACGTAAAAAATATCTTTGACTTGCCATTGCTATGGAAATGGATCCACATGTCAACTAGCCTCCAGAATACCTGTAGTGAGTCCGAGTGATATGTCAGATGTACACTCAAAACAATTTACGTAGTCTGTTGTGAAAGTCTTACCTACAATCATGTGGTTGCATACATCACAAAAAGTAGGCTTTTTAAAGACGTGCTCCTGGAAAGCATGTGCCTTGCTGTCAGGTGGTTGTGGGACTTTGGTAGGGGTTGAAAGCTGAGTCTCTGAGCTTTGGATCTGGCTGGCGTTGGTTGGACTACCTTCTGGTTCTAACTCTACTTGGAATTTCATTTCACTATTAGGTCTTTGGAAAAAGTTGTCAGCACTTTTACTTCGCACACTCTTGGTCTTGAATGACAGTGATTTCTTAAGTTTCTGGAGCTGTAAACAATAAAAGATTTTAAAATCAGATGCTTGCCTATTGAATTGTAATATTTATATCTGCCATATGTATGAGCTACAATATAAACAACATAGATGTAAACCACATTAAAATTAAAATTAGTAAGATGAATATTGTAAAATGACACCCAACATTTTTATGAAGTCAGACGTGTTGCTAACCTTAATGAGATTTAATCAATATAGTGTATGTTATTTGTAATACCAAAAAGAACGCTGTGTCCAATTTTATCTTTTTACAAATTTTAACATTGAAGTCTTTGTTTGCTACATGTGTTGAAGGGCTATGAGAATATTGTGTGGTTGAGGATATTTTTCTGGGACAGAGGATAATCTGTGCATGCTTGACAAAGGATGAGTAATCCTAAACGCTTGCACAGGTATGCAGATGCTCTCTTCCCTCCAGCAACATCTTCGTAGGGATTTCGTTTGCACTCTTGGACTTGGTTGGTATTTTAAGCTACTACTGGCTGATTAAAGAGGACCTTTCACCACTCCTGACATGCTTGTTTTAATAGCTTCATGCATTCCCCAACTGGTACACTCCCCCAGCTTGTTACCACCCCTCTGTACCCTTACTGAAGGCTAAAAGCAATTCATTCATAACTTCTAGTAGAAATAATAAAGGAATGGCACAACATAGAGCCATAAGAATAGATGTTCCAGAATTTTTATTACACGGGGAATGCATGAAGCTATTAAAACAGGAATGAAGATTTTATTCAGCTTAATTTGGTCCCATTGATAAATAAATTGAGAGCGAAAATTACGATATGGCTTTGATTATCTTTGTCTAGAGCTAATAGAATATCTTTAGTTACAATGTTTATTTTACCCCAACTTCTCTATATCCTTAGAAATTCTCCAGTATGGATTGAGGATAAGTTTTTTTAAACTTATTGAGAGAATTATCAATGATCTCCTTCGGGGACGAAAGCGAGTAAGGTTAAAATTGAAATATCTCTATAAGCCACTGGAACAGGGAGGGTTAAACCTTCCTTATTTCAAGGGCTATTTTATAGCTGAACAGCTGTGGCTATACTGTGAATGGGAAAAAAAGTACATTATGTCAGAACTTGGTGAAGTCCTCTCCATATGATAATGTATTTGCTTTGCTTTGAACAGGACTATAGAGTAGCTGCTAAGCTACTCTCTAGATCGTGGGCTACTATTAGAGTATGGTTGGTATTAAAGGGATCTCTTCTTTGTACTCCCCTTTGGCATAATAACTATTTACAGGAATTGGATAAATTAGCTGGGTACCCTTTTTGGCAAAAAAGTAATATTGTATATGTTTCACAAGTAGTGAGGAGTGGAGAGGTACTCCCTTTTTTCAGTCTAGCACAGATGATGAATTTAGGTAACCTAAGTTGGTTTAGGTATTTTCAGATATGTACTTCTCTAGTGTAAAAGAAAAAGCACGGTTGGTGATAGAATTTACTTCACCTTTGAATGATTTGATAGGGAATTTAGGTCAAAATGTCGAGATATCTCAATTTTATATAAATTATTAGTTAAGGCACTATTTAATAGGTCTGTTTCGCCAGGCCAAAAGGCCTGAGGAATTGATTGTCCAATGATTGTTTGAGGGAGGAGGAAATATATTTTGGAATTTAAGATTAGTGCTGCACAATTTTAATCACATATTAGTACAATTTAATATTTTAGATAGGGTTTATATTACGCCAATTTGGTTGAATAAACGGGGTTTAAGGGAGTCTTCTAATTGCCCACGTTGTGGCATATGTTTTGGGCTTGTTCAGAGTTGAAAGATTATTGGACTAAAATTCATAATTTCATTTTCCAAAAATTGAGGTCTCAGTTCTCAGTAGATTGCTGGATATTGGGTGATTTATCCAATGTAAACTGCCATACGTATAGAAAGATGGATTAGGGCTTGGGGGGAGTGGAAGGATTAATCTCCCTTGGTTTTCTATTTTTTTTTCTCCCCTTCTACACCCTTTATGTATCACTCTCACACTTTGAGTTTTGAGGGCTTGGAGATGTATCGTTAGGGAGGGTGGGTAGGGAAGAGGGAGGTGTTGGTGGGGGGGGGGGGGTTGGAATAATATTTAATGTTTAATTATTAAATTTATATGGAGAATAATTTTGCTGTTTTCTAAATAATAAAGATTTCTAAATAAAAAAAAAAGGCACGTCAGGAGAGGTGAAAGGTCCTCTTTAAGTTTACTGCATGAAAAATCTCTGCACTACATGTATGCTCAACCCCCTTTTACACAGGCTAACTGACAGGCAATTATTAGTTTCCAATAATTGGCTATCATTAAATAGAGGGGAGCTGCATTCACATGCAGCAAACTTCCCTTCTACATGGGAATGAGCCATCATTACTGCGAAACTTCATCCCCTTATAGATTGTTTTGGACAGCAGTTCCCTGTTTATACAGGGCGATCTGCTGCCATTAAACAGTGATTTTATGTACTGCGTAAACAATGATCACTAGTGTGGAGCAAGCACCTCTGTGCTCGGGTGCTCTGGCCGAGCACTAGGGGGTGCTCGAGTGCTTGGCGGAGCACCCGAGCATAATGTTAGTCAATGGGACTAAACCAGGCACCCCTCCTCTCGGAAGAGGGGAGGGTGTCTGGTCAATAGAAAAAGGTCAGAATCACCACTTCTCCTCTTTTACTCCTTTCACTCTTAAAAGTATGCTAATTAACTGAAATTGTACGCATTAGCGCACAATGCGTAGCATTAGAGATGAGCGAATCGAAGCTGACGAAGTGGAATTCGTTACGAATTTCATGGAAAATTCGATTCGCCACGAAAGCGAGTTTCATGGCGATTCGTAGTAACAAATCTTTTTTTTTTCCCTA
>ONZH01022804.1:0-27835 GCA_900303285.1 Rhinella marina | reverse complement strand
TCTGGTTATATGTAGAGGTATGGGTTCTGGTTATATTACAGGTATGGGTTTTGGTTTATATGTAAGGTATGGGTTCTGGTTATATGTATAGGTATGGGTTTCTGGTTAATGTAGAATGGGTTTCTGTTTATATGTATAGGTATGGGTTCTGGTTATTTATAGTATGGGTTCTGGTTATAATGTATACGTAATAGGTATGGGTTCTGGTTATATTATAGGTATGGGTTCTGGTTATATGTATAGGTATGGGTTCTGGTTATATGTACAGGTATGGGTTTTCTGGTGTATAGGTATGGGTTCTGGTATATGTAGGTATGGGTTCTGGTTATATGTAGGTATGGGTTCTGGTTATATGTATATGGTTCTGGTTATATGTATGGGTTCTGGTTATAATGTACAGGTATGGGTTCTGGTTATATGTACAGGTATGGGTTTCTGGTTTATATGTACAGGTATGGGTTTCTGGTTATATGTATAGGTATGGGTTCTGGTTATATGTACAGGTATGGGTTCTGGTTATATGTACAGGTATGGGTTCTGGTTATATGTACAGGTATGGGTTCTGGTTATATGTATAGGTATGGTATTTTCTGGTTATATGTATAGGTATGGGTTCTACTGGTTATATGGTAGGTATTAGGTTATATGGGTTCTGGTTATATGTACAGGTATGGGTTCTGGTTTATATGTATATTAGGTATGGGTTCTGGTTATATGTAGGTAGGTATGGGTTCTGGTTATATGTATAGGTATGGGTTCTGGTTATATGTATATGGTAATGGGTTCTGGTGGTATCTGGTTATATGTACAGGTATGGGTTCTGGTTATATGTACAGGTATGGGTTCTGGTTATATGTAGGTAGGTATGGGTTTCTGGTTATATGTATAGGTATGGGTTCTGGTTATATGTATGTAGGTATGGGTTCTGGTTATATGTATAGGTATGGGTTCTGGTTATATGTATAGGTATGGTTCTGGTTATATGGTATGTATGGTTCTGGTTATATGTAATAGGTATGGTTCTGGTTATATGTATAGGTATGGGTTCTTGTTATATGTAGGTATGGGTTCTGGTTATATGTATAGGTATGGGTTCTGGTTATTGTATAGGTATGGGTTCTGGTTATATGTACAGGTATGGTACTTATATGTAATAGGTATGGGTTCTGGTATATGGTTATATGTATAGGTATGGGTTCTGGGGTTTCTGGTTATATGTATAGGTATGGGTTCTGGTTATATGTACAGGTATGGGTTTCTGGTTATATGTTACAGGTATGGGTTCTGGTTATATGTATAGGTATGGGTTCTGGTTATATGTAGGTATGGTTCTGGTTATATGTACAGGTATGGGTTCTGGTTATATGTACAGGTATGGGTTCTGGTTATATGTACAGGTATGGGTTCTGGTTATATGTATAGGTATGGGTTCTGGTTATATGTACAGGTATGGGTTTCTGGTTATATGGTTATATAGGTATGGGTTCTGGTTATATGTACAGGTATGGGGTTCTGGTTATATGTATAGGTATGGGTTCTGGTTATATGTACAGGTATGGGTTCTGGTTATATGTAATAGGTATGGGTTCTGGTTATATGTACAGGTATGGGTTCTGGTTATATGTATAGGTATGGGTTTCTGGTTATATGTATAGGTATGGGTTCTGGTTATATGTACAGGTATGGGTTCTGGTTATATGTACAGGTATGGGTTCTGGTTATATGTATAGGTATGGGTTCTGGTTATATGTATAAGGTATGGGTTCTGGTTATATGTATAGGTATGGGTTCTGGTTATATGTACAGGTATGGGGGTTCTGGTTTATATGTATAGGTATGGGTTCTGGTTATATGTAATAGGTATGGGTTCTGGTTATATGTATAGGTATGGGTTCTGGTTATATGTATAGGTATGGGTTTCTGGTTATATGTATAGGTATGGGTTCTGGTTATATGTACAGGTATGGGTTCTGGTTATATGTATAGGTATGGGTTCTGGTTATATGTACAGGTATGGGTTCTGGTTTATATGTACAGGTATGGGTTCTGGTTATATGTACAGGTATGGGTTCTGGTTATATGTACAGGTATGGGTTCTGGTTATATGTACAGGTATGGGTTTCTGGTTATATGTACAGGTATGGGTTCTGGTTATATGTACAGGTATGGGTTCTGGTTATATGTACAGGTATGGGTTCTGGTTATATGTATAGGTATGGGTTCTGGTTATATGTACAGGTATGGGTTTCTGGTTATATGTATAGGTATGGGTTCTGGTTATATGTACAGGTATGGGTTCTGGTTATATGTATATAGGTATGGGTTCTGGTTATATGTACAGGTATGGGTTCTGGTTATATGTATAGGTATGGGTTTCTGGTTATATGTACAGGTATGGGTTCTGGTTATATGTACAGGTATGGGTTCTGGTTATATGTACAGGTATGGGTTCTGGTTATATGTACAGGTATGGGTTTCTGGTTATATGTATAGGTATGGTTCTGGTATGTACAGGTATGGGTTCTGGTTATATGTACAGGTATGGGTTCTGGTTTATATGTCAGGTATGGGTTCTGGTTATATGTACAGGTATGGGGTTCTGGTTATATGTACAGGTATGGGTTCTGGTTATATGTACAGGTATGGGTTCTGGTTATATGTACAGGTATGGGTTCTGGTTATATGTACAGTAGGTTCTGGTTATATGTATATGGGTTCTGGTTATATGTATACAGGTATGGGTTCTGGTTATATGTACAGGTATGGGTTTCTGGTTATATGTACAGGTATGGGTTCTGGTTATATGTACAGGTATGGGTTCTGGTATTATATGTATAGGTATGGGTTCTGGTTATATATGTACAGGTATGGGTTCTGGTTATATGTACAGGTAGGTATGGGTTCTGGTTATATGTATAGGTATGGGTTTCTGGTTATATGTACAGGTATGGGTTCTGGTTATATGTACAGGTATGGGTTCTGGTTATATGTACAGGTATGGGTTCTGGTTATATGTACAGGTATGGTTAGGTATGGGTTCTGGTTATATGTACAGGTATGGGGGTTCTGGTTATATGTACAGGTAGGTATGGGTTCTGGTTATATGTATATAGGTATGGGTTCTGGTTATATGTACAGGTATGGGTTCTGGTTATATGTACATAGGTATGGGTTCTGGTTTATATGTACAGGTATATGGGTTCTGGTTATATGTACAGGTATGGGTTCTGGTTATATGTACAGGTATGGTTCTGGTTATATGTACAGGTATGGGTTCTGGTTATATGTACAGGTATGGGTTCTGGTTATATGTACAGGTATGGGTTCTGGTTATATGTACAGGTATGGGTTCTGGTTGGGTCACAGCTTGTAGCCTTAATGCAGTTTTTCAAACATTAAGTTACTTTACCGGAATACCCCTTTAAGTGAAATCAACAAGTCCATTACTTCCCTTTACCGTGTGACACAGGTGATGTGTTATCTTTTTTTGGGGGTGAAAAGGACTTTTTGATTGCTTTTTATTCTACTTTTTTTCCAGCAATTCTGGTTATAAAGGGAAAAGGGAGAATTCTTTTTTTTCTTTCTTTTTAAAATGTTATTAAACTTTTTATTTGTCCCTCTTGAGCACTTCTCCAGAAAAGGACCTGATCACTGATTCTTTTCACCCCATTCCACCCCCAAAATTGTTTTAATAACATCACTTATATATTTTCAGGTTACGCTCTCTCGTGCAGAGCGTGCATGTCTTCCACTATATGCACAGGTGACAGCATGACTTGCCCTTCTGGCTATGGGTGTGTATCCGTATATTTAGAGAGCATGACTGGTAAGTTAAAGCATTATTCAATTCAATCATTTGTCCTTTTTTTATTCCATTTGTATTCTTTTACAGCAAATTCTTGTTGCAGAATAACAGTGACAATCTGTGGAAGATCTATATTCATTAAATCATCCCTCTCTGTTTTGTCTATATACTGTATACTGTGTAGGTGGAGTTCACTAACAGTACAACCACATGGTGGATCATGACCAGCAGTGGTCATGCACTGTCAATTATACTGTGTGGTTCTTGATAGCAGATAGCCAGGACCAACACAGATCATGACCACGTTGTGTGGTCGTACCCTAACTTATTTATTAGTGTTGAGCAAATTAAAGTATCCGAAGAGGACTTCATACACACCTCATTTGCTTGAGCATGAAGAGGTAGCCTCGCCCATATTGATTGAAGATTGTGCACAAAATCTCACTGGCCTGCGTGTTGACTCCATACGTTGCTGTGCACAAGATTTCACAGCCTTTGCTGGCTTGATTAGCGTAATTTTTCCAGAAGATTCACTTTGTTAGAACTGATTTGCTCATCTCTAGTCCAAATGTTAATCCTACTCAAAATAGTCCTCACAAGGTATGAATATCAGGCACTAGGCAAAAAATGTAGGCTATAGCTCATCCCCAAAAAGTACATCGCCAACTCTTCTCCCATTAGTGGTGTCAATGTTCCAAAAATGTTACGAGTCGGGTACCATGCGGTATTTTGAAGGAAGTAATACAATATCATGAACTCATTCAGAGATTTAATAGAATTAGGGGTTTTTCACACCACCGTTAGGGCTTCCGTTCTAGCTTTCCGTTATAGCATTGTTATAACAGAAAGAAACAGAATCCCTAGGACGGAAATCAAAACAGACACCTTTAAGAGGTATTCCGTTTTGATCCTTCATAATAGAAGTCTATGGGCCTGCATAACGGATCCGTCTGGTTTCCGTTATGCTGGACGCAAAACAAAGTCCTGTCTTTCCGTTTCTTTCGGTTATAACAATGCTATAACACAAAGCTAGAACGGAATCCCTAACGGTGGTGTGAAAGAGCCCTAAATTATAAGTTATAATGAATCTTTTCCCCAAAAAAACGATATATCAAGCTTATGGCAGCTGTACGTGCCTACTACTGCACCTCTCCTCCTGGTGAGCACTGTCACTTTATCTATTGTAGCTTCAGGGTTTTAGTGGTCTGGTCCCATTGATGTCCCTCTCTCTTCCTGTCTGGTGGTAATGGCCACCCAAGTAATACTGTCCTTGTGAGTACTAGTGAGCCCTTCCATTATGGAAGCACTTACTAGTCTCCTCACTGGTCTTCTCCAGGACCCGCTTCACTGTTCTGACTGTGTAATGCATCAGGTCATAGTAGAGTGGCCACTCAGAACCACCCTCATAAGCTGGACATTACAACCCCACCCCCAGCTCCACTAATCCAAACCCTGACTCTGTTAGGCCATGCTCAATCATCAGCCAACTGAGGTTGAAAAATGCAATGCAGAACGAACTTCAGGTCAACTGCGGGGAGCTTGAGGAAGGGTGACCTGCTCCCTGAAGCTCACAGTCAGACAGCTCAGTGCTGCTGTCTGAGCATGAGCTGTTAAAAATGACACCCCTGGATCTGTCCAGGTCCTGCGCTGGACAGAAGACAGAGAGTCAGAAAGACAGACTGTCTGGCCTAAAACTGGACTTCTGGCCACCCTAGCTCTTAGTCCAGTGCAGACCCTGAGAACTCTAGGAGCTGAGAATGCAGAAAGAAAATACCAAATCTGGAGGGCAGTGGCAGAGAAGTTGAGGTAAGTTAATTTATTTATTTTGAGTCTGATCTGAGGTCTTATATGGATCTGATATCAGGGTCTGATCTTATATGGTGGTCTGGTTTGATATGAGGGTCTGATATAAGGTCTTATACAGGGATCTGATCTGAGGATCAATATGGGCATCTGATGTGAGCATTTGATCTGAGGGAATCTGATGTGAGGTCTCATCTGGGGGTCTGATCTGAGGATCTGATATGGGGGTCTGACATGGAGGTCTAAAGGGGGTCTGATCTGAGGTCTAATATCGGGGGTCTAACATGGATTTCTGATGGGTATCT
This sequence comes from Rhinella marina, assembly GCA_900303285.1. NCBI lineage: Eukaryota > Metazoa > Chordata > Amphibia > Anura > Bufonidae > Rhinella > Rhinella marina. Next base: position 21,922 of record ONZH01022804.1, on the reverse strand, counting down.
CACCTGAGATATGATATGGGGGTCTGAGAATCTGATATGGGGGTCTGAGATTTGATATGGGGGTTTGAGCATCTGATATGGGGGTCTGAGCATCTGATATGGGGGTCTGAGAATCTGATATGGGGGTCTGAGAATCTGATATAAGTGTCCGAGGATCTGATATGGGGGTCTGATGTTAAAGGTAAGGAAATATTTTGTACTGGCAGACATTATAAGGTGGTATTTTTTAACTGGTGCACATTATAAGGGGTAATTTTTCTACTGGCAAACATTATAACAAGAAATTTTTACTACTGGGGGACTACAGGGAATTACTAGTCTGGGCACAATTGGGGTATGTTAACACCCGATTCTGGAAGATAATTATTACTGTTGGTGGGACTTTGGGGGGCACTAATACTGTGATGGGCACCCTATCACAGTATCAGCTTAGGAAAATTATTTTTGGGGAACATTATGTTTACACTTTTAGTATCAGGGACCCTGTTTCCTGAGTACAGTTATTTTTTAGGGCACTGTATTCCACTAATTATTTAAGGGGGCATTTTTTACGCAATACTAGTATTTTAAGGGGGACTGCTTGTGCAGTATAGTAATGGGGAGCACAGCAGGCATAATATTGGGGATGGCATGATGGGGTGTTGAGAAGGCAGGAGGATGATGGAAAAGTACAAAACTGAGATCTCTGTTTATCAAAATCTGCAGAGAAAAGAGATGGCTGAAAGAAATCATCATGGCAGTCTGGTCCGGAAAAAAAAGTAAAAATGGAGGAAATCATATATCAGAGGAGACATCTCTGGATGTAAGAAGTATGTGGCTCTGTATTACCCTGTATGTTTTGTAGCACTGTGTGTAATGTTTTCCAAGTATGTCTTTAAGAGTAGGGTTGAAGGAAAGGGATTCGGTTGAGAATTTGGCATTGGAGGATGGGTGTTGCCACTTCAATTTTTGCCTCAGGTTGTAGAAAGGCTAGATGCACCCCTGCCTATTGCCATAAAGCACTGAGGGAAAGGGGGTCCAAGCTGAACTCTAGGATCAGGGCCCAGGAACCTCTAGCTAAGCAAGAAACATTGTGCTGTTGTGTATATGATCTAAATAGCTGCTGTAAAGCAAATCTGTTCATGCTGCTGTCAGCAGCTGAGGCAAAATGGCTACCTCCATAATCATGCCCAGACAAAAACACACATAGAATAAATAAATAGAACAAATTCAACAAAAAGAACATATTACTACACCATCTGGTTTTAATTGAAAAAAAAATACATGTAGGTGATACAGTATATTCACTTTACCTCATATAGACCAGAACAGAGAAAGCAGTGCATAGCTTTCATCCCTCTTCATCCTCTCTTCATGGATGCGATTCCCTTTGGTTGCTTCACCAGATAGGATAGAGTTTGGGGGCCACATCTATCAGACATTTATAACATATCCTATGGATTTTACTATAAAACTGATATCCTAGGGTCCTTAGAGGTCCTACTCTCAGCATAGGCCATTTATTTTAAACAACTGGACAACCCTTTTAAGGAAGCCAGGCCTGGGGTGAACAACTCATCATAATACAGCTTACATATCTTTCTTGTCTTCATACCGCAGTCTCTTTTATTCTTTTTAACTTCCTTTATGTGCATTTGCAGATGCAGAAACTTCTACACTTTTCGTCAGGGGATGTTCACTTCCAACTAAATGCAACTTCCAGGGAAATATCAACTCGAATGAAGCTAAAATAAGGATGGCCACTACATGCTGCTCTACTGACGACTGCGATCCTTCTTTTCCTACATGTAAGTAGGTGACTTTGCTTTGAAGACATAATGATGACTATATAGTACATACATGGAAGCCAACAGTGAGCGGTGCGTGCAGAGCTCCTTTCATGAATCTACAAGGAATAATGATTATTGTTTATCATGCTTTGGTATCCATATATTTATAGTAGTTTGAATCTGTCCCCATGCAGTAAATCCTCATGCCAAAGATCATCTGATGATGACCAGATCACAGAAGGTTTTCCTATGCACATAGTGTAACCGTGGTGAAGTTCTGGAAAGGGTGTATATTTCACCCAGAGTTCTTAGCTGAGTGAGATAAAAGAATCCAGAAAGTTGTATTTGTTTTAGCATAGGGTCATGGAGCGGCTTGGCTGTTTTGTTCATACTTTGTTTCATGGGCTGAGGTTTAATGGAATTGCATGTAGGTTAGTAATGGGACATGCCATTCTGTCACGACAGGGAAACAAGGGATAGTGTGCCCTGTCTGAACCCCACCTCTTTCCCTGTCTACTAACAGTAGATGCCCTAGGCGGCAAAACCGTAACTTGGAGACGGTCCCTATGCTGAATACATGCACAGGGTAGGGAAGGGAAACACAGGGAAAGACGAACACAGATGGAACACAACACAATACAGAAAAGTCAGCAAGCCAAGTCAGAAACAGGAGGTCACGTCGCAAGCCAAGTCAGAAACAGGAGGTCACGTCAAATACCAAGGGGAAGAGCAAAGCGTAGTCAAAGTCCGAAGCCAAAATCCAATATACCAATAATCCAACAGCAAAGGTCCAACACACAGCACTGATCTCAGAAGACTAATCACAGGCAATGTGTAAGGCAGTTGCCATCTTTAAATAGCCCGCCCAGGATCATGTGATGTGGCCAGCATCACATGACCTGAGGCGGAGCAAGCTGTCAAAATAATATGCAAAGTAGCCATGTGGTGTGATCAGCACCACATGGCTAAAAACCCAACAGATAATTAACTGATGAAGTGCTGGCTGACCAGACCAGCACTTCAATTCCCTACTGCTCGTCTCTAGGGGGGCGGAGAGGTCTGGCGGCGCTGCGCGGAGGGAGCGCGACGCCGGCCTCCCATGACACATTTCCTCCCTTCCAGTAAGGCTAGTCTCCTGATCACTGGTGTAGCTGATACAATCACCACTGGAGAATAAATAAAGGTCTCAGAGCCTCAGTCAAGGTCAGAACACAGTGACTGTTTGACTGTGTAGCTGGGCAAAGCCTGACCTCTCTGACATGCTGAAAGCATAGGTAAGATACAGTAGAAAAGTCCCTGTATAGTTAGAGACCGGATGGGTAGGTTTTGCTTTAATGTTTGTTTTATGTGATGTGGCTTCACCCAAGTGATGGGTTAACTTGGTTGCTTGATGAAAAAAAAACATTGTTTGGACTAACTCCAGAAGTCTAAGAATCTGTCTTGGCTGACCCCACCACACGTACACAAACTAACGACAGTGGGGAGCCATGTAATTTGTGCCTGGCCCTCCTAGGTGATCGTTTCTCCTCTAATCTGAGTAAGTAGAAGCGACCCCCTCTTATGATATCCACATACCCTCAAAGGCATAAATGTTTTTTAGCATAAAGCCTGTTTAAGCTTTACTTACACATAAGATGTCCTTATAACCAGGCCCATTCAGCTTGGCTGAGGAGCTGTGTTATTGCAATGTAGGGAGAAACATAAGGGGCTGCTAAGAAAACGAAAGTCAGATTGGACCAAACCTGTCTTACTCTTACTGTCAAGGAAGGGAGTCCTTCATATTTAAGCTTTTAGAAGAAATGGACCTGACATTACACCACAAATACACATTCCAGGTTTGTTCGCATTTTATAGCCATACCTCAGTTTGACATTTGATGCCATCATGCCATGCTTTTATCTACCTACAATCAGGGTTTGTATGGCTGCTGTGGCGTAAACCATGCCATTGCTGCTATAATGCTGCTGCCAGTCAACCTGTACCATATGACTGCTGCTGCTGCCAAATGCATCAAAAGTCTTAACATGTGAATAGAAATGAGCAAATAGATTCTATCAAATTCAACCCAAATTTTGTAAAAATTACATCTAAGTCGATTCAGCAAATTAAAGGGGTATTCTCATCTTGGACAATGGGGGCATATAGCTAGGATATGCCCCCATTGTCCTATAGGTGCGGGTCCTGCCGCTGGGACCCGCACCTATATCGAGAACGGGGCCCCCAAAGTGAAGAAGTGTGCACCGCGCAAGCGCGGCCCGCTCTCCATTCACTTCTATGGGGCTGCTGCAAATAGCCGAGCACTGGCTCGGCTATCTCCGTCGGCTCCATAGAAATGAATGGGAGCGCACTGCGCATGCACGGCTCAGTGTCTCATATTAAAATTTCCGAGCTAATTGGAGCACTTTTGTTTTGGGTAAAATCAGTTTGGACCTGATTGGTCAACTGATTCAGCACAATCAAATTTTTGAGTGATTTGCGCATTTTAAAACCCTTACACCATTTTCAAAAAGTAACAGAAAACAACTGGGACCTTTTGTTATACTCATTTGCATTAGAACGGTCAAGTGACTATTAATACTCTATACTGCAAAGTCCTAATGTACATTGACAGTAGGTTCTACTGTGGTGTTCAGAGTAGGTGTCAGCAAAGCAGATAGAGAACAAATCCATTTTGCTCAGCATAACTAAGGGTTTACATGCTCGAGTGTTCAGCTTGGGCCTTCCAGAACAACATACTCCACTCTTGCCAGCTGTAGCTGATCCTTACCTTTTTAGCAGCATTGCAGGGTCTCCTACGTGATCCATCGATGCAGCACCAGTAAACAGTGGTTATTGTGCAGCTGCATCTTCTCTTATTGTAAAAAGTTCAACAGGGGCCTGGATGCACTTCTGGAGTGTAATAATATTACAGGTTAAACTATGTTCACATCTATGTCGGAAGCTCCATTATAAAGTCCTACACAAATAGTAGAGAGAAAAGAACTGCATGCAGGACTTTTTCCTCCACTAAAAAATGTTCTCTCAAATAGAAACTGAACAGATCCCATTATACTTAATGGGATATGTTAGTTTCCATACATATCAGTTATGTGCACTTCTGTTATTTTCATTCTTCTGCTTCCATAACGGAGCAGAAGAATGGATAATGTTAGCACTGATGTGAAGGTAGCCTTGTAATGACTAGAATTCTGGAGAAAGGTCATTGATCCAGAGAGTTCTTTTAATTACCTAATTGGAGTTGGAAAGGATTGCAGTAGCAATGAACTTCTCACACATTTTATTATACTCACAGAAGTAAAATCAGTAAAGTCATATGGCGTTAAGCCCAACTTAAAGGGTTATTCTCATTTTAGACAATGGGGGCATATCGCTAGGATATGTCCCCATTGTCTTATAGGTGCGGGTCCCACCGCTGGGACCCGCACCTATATCGAGAACGGGGCCCCCGAAGTGAATGAGGGCGCACTGCGCATGCGCAGCCGCCCTCCATTCATTTCTATGGGGCCGCCGAAAATAGCCGAGCACTGGCTCGGCTACTTCCGTCGGCTCCATAGAAATGAATGGGAGCGCACCGCGCATGCACGGCCCGGCTCCCATTCATTTCTATGAGCGGCGCGGGGAGCTGCGCCTGGTGGTGGCCGGACCCCCGGAAACCTGGGGTCCTCCAGGCGCAGCGCTCCCCGCTCCGTTCTGGCTATAGGTGCGGTGGGACCCGCACCTATAAGACAATGGGGGCATATCCTAGCGATATGCCCCCATTGTCTAAGCTGAGAATAACCCTTTAAACATCTTGTTTTGGGGCACATGTGCATGTATATCAAATTTTGACCTACATGGGTTATAGGTCCTGATATGGGCTTTACATTAGTTAGTGGATGGTGAGGGGGCCTGTGAACTTGTGAGCCTGATGGATCACAATTGTGGCTTTTTGCGACCCGCTATAGCTGTGATGGCTAACCTCCGGCCCTCCAGCTGTGGCAAAACTACAACTGCCAAGATGCCCCCTTGCTTGACTGTTCTCAGAACTCCATAGAAATTAATGGAGCATGCTGGGAGTCATAGTTTCACCACAGCTTGAGTGCTGGAGGTTAGCCATCACTGCCCTATAGTTACCCCACTGATATTGCCGCACTGAAGCAAACTGAATTTTTAAAAATGTATGGCGTGGTATATATATATATATATTTTTTTTTTTTTTTGCAAAGGAGGGTTATGGGCAACATATGCCCTTGTATGACCAACTGGAGACTCAAACACATTCCTTCCAAAGTCTTAGTAATTCATGCGCTTAGAAAATAATCTATATTATATTTTATAAAACCCAGGCATCGAATTTTACTATTTACTATTGTCTTCTATTGCAGTATTACCAACAAGCTCTAGCGCCAACGGTCTGAAATGTCCATCCTGCAGCACCGATAGCTCCACTACATGTGCCTCTTCGGAAACTGTACAGTGCACAGGAAATGAGAAAACATGTCTTTTGGCATCACAACAATTAACAGGTAAGGCATCTAGAATCTAAAATCTTAGGACAGGTCATTAATTTGTCTATTATGTTCTTGTTTGTATAGATCAAAAATTCAAATTAATTTAATAATTTATACATCAATTTTTTTTCTTTTCTTCGGATACTGAGCTCCAAATCCCTTGTAAAGGTATTCTGTTTGCAGGTAGATTACCAGTATGGGGGAGCTCACTGAAAATATATATTTTTTTTCAGAATAGGTCATCAGTATCAGATTCATGAGGTCTGTCTACCAACGACCCCTCTTATCAGCCACAGCCCCTCCCATATTCCTCATCCTGTGGCATGATGTTCATCAGTCACATAACCTGTCTGCAGTCCAGTCTCATGCAACTGAATAGGGTTGAGCTGCAATACCAAGCACAGCCACTATATACAGCATTACACTGTTCTTGATGTATTTGGATGCCATGGAACTTGTCTGAGCACTGAAGCCCCTTCAAAGAGGCATATTGATGACCTATTGTGAGGATAGGTCATCAGTATTGAAGTCTCAGAAAAGCACCTTTAACCCTTTCACCCCTGGAGGTTTTTTTCGTTTTTGGTTTTGCGTTTTCGTTTTGCGCTCCCTGCCTTCAAACAGTCATAACTGTTTTATTTTTCTTTTCACATAGCTGAATGAGGGCTTGTTTTTTGAGGGACAAGTTGTACTTTCCAACGCCACCATTTAATATTGCATATGGTGCAGTGGGAAGCGGGAAAAAAATTCCAAATCAGGTGAAATTGTAAAAAAAAAAACCACTATTCCGCTACAGTTTTCCGGGTTTTTTATTTACGGCATTCGATGTTCATTAAAACTGACCAGTTACTTTCATTCTACTGGTCAGTACGAATCTGTCGGTACCTAATATGTATATTTTTCCTTGCGTTTTGATAGTGATAAAAGTTGGATTTTTTTTTTGTCGTCATATCTTGACCCCTATAACTTTTTGGTATTTATGTGTACGGAGCTGTATCTGAAATTTTTATTGATACCATTCTGGGGTGTGTATGACTTTTTGCTCGCTTTTTATTTAATTTTTTTTAGAAAAAAAAGCGAATCGCCATTTTGAAGCTTTTTTCCGCAACACAATTCACCGTGTTGGAATTTTTTTTTTAGATTTTAAAAGTACGGGTGTTTTCGGTCACGATGATAGCCATTATGTCGATATTTATTTTTATTTAGGTATTTATTTTTTAATTCTACGGAAAGGGGGGTGATTTAAACTTTTATATTTTTCAATTTTTTATATATTTTTTAACATTTTTTTAAATTTTTTGTGATTATTTTTAAGCTCAAATATGAACAAATATATAGTGTTTTTTTATTTTTTCTTTATAAGCAATCAGGGTTTTATTACATTGAAATAAAACCATGATTTGCTCATTTCTTATCCTGGCCTGCCATCTAGTGGCCAGAATAGGAATTGCACTTTGAAAGCTTTCAGATCGTGTACAGACACCCCGATTGGCCACATGCAACGTGTGATCACGGCATCTAAAGGCCCACGAAGATGCCGCCGATGGCGGTAAGTACCCAGAAACAGCAAAGACTTGCTGGCCATGATGCCCACCGCACATGCGAGCGGGCGCCATCTTTAAAGACCCGGCCAGCGCCATACATGTACGGCGCTGGTCGGGAAGGGGTTAAAGTGAATGTGTCACCTTAAAGAGACCTATAGTTTAAATTATGTTTTTATGGTAAAGGGGTTCTGCAGTTGTTTTAAACTGATTATCTATCCTCTGGATAGATTATCAGCATCTGATCAGTGGGGATCCTACACCTGGGACCCATGCCGAGCACCTGTTTGAGAAAGCAGCGGCGCTCCAGGAGCACCACGGCCTTCTCTGTGTTTTCTTCAAGCATCACAACTAGTATCACTGGCCTGGGCAGGGCTAAGCTCTGTTCACATGAATAGAGCTTAGCCACACCCTAGCCTGTGATACTAGTTGTGACGTCACTGGGCCTGCAGTAAGCAGTGAGAAGGCAACGGTGATCCTGGAACGCCGCTGCCTTCTCAAACAGCTGATCGGCGGTTGTCCCGGGAGTCGGACCCCCACCGATCAGATGCTGGTGTTCTATCCAGAAGATAGATCATCAGTTTAAAAGAACTACAGGACCTCTTTAACTATCCAACTCGTTATCATGACAGTGAGAATTACAATGACAAATGTCGTCTCTGTATAGGTAAGACAAGTCCATCATTCTCAAGAGTTGTTGGACACAGTCTACCTGTACAATGACATCTTCATAGGTCAAGGAGCACGCCTAGAAAAATCTCCCATAGAAGTCTATGAGGTCAGCTCCAGTCTATTTTATCTATAGCCAATGTGGCTGCTGTCAAAGAACAGGAAGTTTTGATATATTTTAGGAGTGAAAACATTTAAAAAAAAAACAACACATTTTTTTTAAAAAAAAACATGATAATCTTTGCAGGATCAAGCTATTATGCAGGAGCCATGAAGGGATGTGCAACAAAGAGTTTCTGTGATCTTGCCACCATCGACTATAATCTTCCAGGCCTAATAAACAAATATACTTTTATCTGCTCTGATGGAGGAATAAGTGCCCAGAAAGTCGTCCTGACTCCGGCCGTCGTGTGTCTTCTACTGCTGAAATGGCTTTTCTAGAAGATTTATAGGTATTTGTGGCCGATGATGATGTTCCTGTCATTGTCAGAACTTTCCAGATTGTTTTACAATAAACTTTGTATCGAAAAATCCAAATGTCGAAGCCATGAAGATGCAATATATACTGTTATTACTGTTATGTATTATGTAAGTACTATGCCACCACTTTTACTGCTTATCATTTTTTGTTGTTGTTTTGTCAGTTGTCTTTGGCTTGTAGCCTGGCTTCATGCTTTCTTTGATTGGAATCATTGTAGCTGTAGCCATTCTCCTCAATAAATGAGAAATTCACTACTACAGATGAGGCTGTGCTAACTTTTTGTTAATTTTGGTTAACCCCTTCCTGACATCATTTTCTAAAATGCTATTATTGTGTTAAACTGCAAAAAAAAAATTACATTAAGTATCACTGCATTCATAAAGACCGGACTGATAAAAATATGACATGATCTACCTTTATCAGGTGAACGCTGTAAATAATCAATACATAAAAACTATGTCGGAACAGCCATTTTTTGGGTCACATCACCTCCCAAATATCATAATATAAATCCAAAATAGAACTAATGATAATGGCAACTCATCTCGTAAAAAAAGCCGTCACACAGCTCTATTGAGAAAAAAAAGTATGGTTCTCAGAAAATGGCTATATTGGTCCCAGAAGCTGTTCATATAAGCAACATAGCACCATAAACCAATCCATCAAAATCTGCCGGGCAAAGACCAAAAGGTGGTCTTCCTTAAACCATACAGCATACCCAGCAGTTTCCATCCACATTTATGGCATTTCAGAACTCAATAGAGCCCACCTAATAATTTGAAGGTCATTGAGCATCTTAGATGGCACCAGCTGCCCACAGCATATTGGGCATTGAAATTGCAATTTTCCCTTTGCCTGTGCATTATTTTCTTAAAAATATCTGTGGCATCAAATGTTTACTCCACGTCTTGATAAAAACTCTGAGGGGTGTAGTTTCAAAAATGGGGTCCATTTATTATTTCACCACAGAATCTCTACAGTTGTCAACACAAGATGTGTAAAACACCACATTGAGTCTCAAATGCACATGGAGCCCTTTTACTCCTGAGCTCTGCTGTATGTCCAGGTAAAACGTTAGCGCCCCATGTAGGGTGTTTATAAAACCAGGGAGCACTTTTCACACTGGCACAATCTGGGCACAACATATTGAGCACTTACATGGCATATCTGTAAAAAATGGCAAGTACATAATGCTCCTTCTTAGTGCCCTGAGTAGAGTGTCAATGATGTAGTGCAGGCTTCTTGCAGCCTGTTTACGAAGCTGTACACTGCCCAACTCAGATGGCATGATGATGATTAAATCATCCTGCCACCAGTGCCATGCTCTGATAGGCTTCAGGCACTTGTCCTGTAACCTATTAGAGAGAAAGGTAGGACAGGGAGGCCTTGCTCCCTTGCCCTGCTGCAGCACCTAACTGTATTGCAATCCTGAGGAAGGCCAGGGGCGGTCTTGGGCACCACGCATCCTATGCATTTGCGTAGGGCCCCTGACGTCCAAGGGGGCCCCCACGCTCCGCTCTTGTGCCGGTGCACAAGACCGCCAGCTAGAGATGAGCGAGCATGCCCAGCCGAGCATGCTCGGGTGGAATTTGCTTGTGCTTTTTCAAATCTGCACGCTAAATCATACGCATATTTTAGTATGTACACTGATGCGTACTAATTTATAAAATGCGTACGCATTAGTGTACATACTAAAATATGCGTATGAATTAGCGTGCAGATTTGAAAAAGCGCACGCAAATTCCACCGGAGTATGCTCGGCTGGGCATGCTCGCTCATCTCTAGTCCCAGCACGTGTCCCAGCCCAGCCAATAGAGAGCTGGGAGTCTGGGACACAGCATAGGCTGTGGGCAACCTTCACCCCCTCCCCTCCAGTGAGTGATGGTCAGCAGCACGTGCCCCAGCTTGGCCAATGAAGAGCTGGGACGTGCTGCTGACGTAATTTTAGTAAAAAAGCGCGAGGAGGGCATCCTCCATGTTAGTCTAGTGCAGACCAGCTAGTGAGCTGTGCTGCTGCTGTGTGTGAATCTGATTTTAATATTATATAGCACAGCACTGTAGTAGAGAGAGTCAGGAGCCAGGAGGACTGGGAGTAGTAGTGCTGCTGCAGGCTGCTGCTGCTGGATCATCAGTGACAAAGACAGCCAGCTCAGGGTAGTTGACTTGACTGTAATATATAGTGAATAGTGATCGAGAAGGGACAGAGAGAAATAAAACAAGAGACACAGAGGCAAACAGGAGAATCATATATGACAAGTGTGTGAAAAACAGGAGAGTCAGATACCACAAGTGTGTGAAAAACAGATAGGAGAATCATATAGTGTGTAAAAAACACTAATATAAAACACTGATATAAGATAAGACAAGTGTGTGAAAAACACTAAAATAAAACTAGTGTGTGAAAAACACTGATCTAAAAAACTGATATGAGACAAGTGTGTGAAAAACACTAATATAAAACACTGATATAAGACCAGTGTGTGAAAAACACTGATATAAGACAAGTGTGTGAAAAACAGATAGGAGGGTCAGATACCACAAGTGTGTGAAAAACAGATAGGAGAATCATATAAGACAAGTGTGTGAAAAACACTAATATAAAACACCGATATAAGACAAGTGTGTGAAAAACAGATAGGAGAGTGATATACGATAAGTGTGGAAAAAACACATTCTTTCATTGTTTAACAGTGAGTTAATTGTTAATTGTTTGACAGAATTTTATTGTTAAAAAAGTCTTTGAAGTGTGGGGGGCGTGTCATCAGAGGGCGTCATGTCATTGGGGGGGGGGCCCGGACATAACTTCGCTTAGGGCCCCAGAAATGCCAAGACCGCCCCTGAGGAAGGCAACACATAATTAGTGGTGCACCACTGGTAAGGGCAGCCCTGTGGGCCCCCTGGTAGGGGCCTGGTCTTATTTGACATTGCTGAGACCCCTATAGCTGTGCCCCTGACTCAGAGCCTCTGCAGTTGTCAGCCATTTACTGTATAAATAACCATTCTAGGCCTCAAATGCACATGGTGCTCTTTCTCTTTTGAACTGTGTGGTGTATCCAAATAGAAGTTTATGACCACAAATGGGGTGTTAATAAATTCAGGAGCAAACAGGTAATACATTTTAAGGGCCTTTTTTCCTGTTGAAAAAATGAAAACGAAGTTGCAGACAAGGAAGGAGACTCCAACTCAGATTGACAAAAACACAATTTTACTAAATATTTAACGTTTGTTGGAAGGAAATTCCCCAAGCATATATACATACACTCAGCTGGAGGCTGAAGCACTTGTGTTACACAGCACGGTGCTCTATCAGTGTGCGCCCAGGCTTCTCCACAGTTTTGCCTATCTGCAGGTTATAGTAACCCAGCATCTGTACCTTTTAATACCCTAATCACTGCAAACAATTCTGTGAGTGTGGTACAGGAGCGCCGGCGGTATAACACAAATGCTTACAAACGTAATCAATAAACACTAAACCTCAGAAAGAGTTTGATCCTCAGGCTTTCACACAGTAGCTATTGATTTAGCGCCAATAACATAATGCGGTGCGTGCACGGTTACCCACTGTGTCTGCACAGTGGGCCTCAGTTCTTTCTCTGACCAGGGTCCGTTGGGTACCTTAACTTTCAGAAGTGTCTGGTAGAGGATCTCATCCGGCAACCACGCAGTCTCACTGATGCTTCCACTTGTCCTCTCAGCAGGGCTCCTGATGGTAGGTCTGTAACTCTACCACAGTCTCTGTTCCAGGTCTCCGTACAGAGTCTTGCTCCCTTAGGGAATAGTCTCACTTGTAGATCACACTTATAGATCACACTAGAAAGCACAGTCAGTAGCTCTTTCTCCTCTGGCTCTCTGCAGCACACTCTCAAGATGGCTGCCACACACTCCTCCAGTCTGAAGCTCCACCTCCGCCGAACAGGATTTCTTGGTCATTGCTCCAGGGAGCTATAGTCTTTCCTGTGGTAAACAGTGACATCTTGTGGCCAAAAATGAAATGTCAGTTAAGTAGAATTATAATTACAGGAACAGGTGCATTCACAGAATGGAGGCTGTTTCACCACCTTACATAAGCACTCATTACACCCCTCAATAAAATCCAGGAGTGGTGTAGTATCCAAAATAGGTTTCCTTTGCAACATGGTCCCCGAAGACTATTCCAGAGAAATTGGCCCTTAAAACGTCAAATGGTGCTTTTACCTTTCTGGACCCTGCAGTGTGCCCATACAGAATTCTACGAGCACACATGGGGTGTAGCCTTCTTCGTGAGAAACTATGTAACAAATTACAGATGTGTCCACTCTTACCTGATTTCCAAACTGGAAATGGTGTCAATTTTGTTCTGACAGCAAAACAACATAATATTGCGAGACTGTAACTAAACTCTAAATAACTGTAATACACATCACAACCACAGGGCGGTGAGTGTTCCACATTTAACATATTGCTCAAGCTGCTTTTTCTTCTGTTTAAGAAAAAGAGAAGCTGGCCTCAGATATGAGATATTTATCCGCAGACCCAGCTTAATTTGGTGAGAATATTAAGAATATTAAGCGTGCGAAAGTCAAACACATGAGAATAAAGGAACACTAAATCCAGACTCCAAACATCATGTGTGATACTATCAACTGAGCTGTGTATCTAATCATATTATGTGTGACTTTGCCTGCTGAGCTGTGTATCTATTCCTATCATGTGTGATACAGTCTGGTAAACCATGTATCTAATCCTGTCCTGTGTGATACTATCTGCTAAATTGTGTATCTAATTCTGCCATGTGTGATACTGTCCTTTGAGCATTATATCTAATCTTGTCATGTGATACTGTATAATGAGCTGTGTATCTAATTCTGCCATGTGTGATACTGTCTGCTGAGCTGCTAAACGGTGTATATAATAGTGTCATGTGTGATAATGTTTGCTGAGCTGCTACATCTAATCCTGTTGCATAGTGGAAGGAGCAATGTCCCCAGCAGCACAGAGGATTTCAGGAGAAGAGTGTGATGATCTTGTGGAGGTCACAGGGTAAGAGTTACACAGTGGAAGGAGCAGGTCCTGCCTTCTGCCCAACACAACTGATGGTCCCAACCCCATTTATAAGGCAAGAAATCCCACTTATTAAACCTGACAGGGCACACCTGTGAAGTGAAAACCATTTAAGGTGACTACCTCTTGAAGCTCATCAAGAGAAAGCCAAGAGTGTGCAAAGCAGTAATCAAAGCAAAATGTGGCTACTTTGAAGAACCTAGAATATAAGACATATTTTCAGTTGTTTCACACTTTTTTGTTAAGTATATAATTCCACATGTGTTAATTCATAGTTTTGATGCCTTCAGTGTGAATCTCAAATTTTTAGTGTTGAGCGAGCATGTTCAGCCGAACTCACTATTCAGCCGAGCATGCCTACGCTTGGGTCCACTCGAGCAACCCCTAGTGCTCGGCCAGAGCACCCGAGCATACGAGCACAGAGGTGCTCGCTCAACACTAATAATTTTCATAGTCATGAAAATACAGAAAACTCTTTGAATGAGAAGGTGTGTCCAAACTTTTGGTCTGTACTGTATATATGAATAAAAGATGTCTGTGTGTCACATTCTGCAGGTACAAACATAACAAATATAAATACAGCACATACAATGCACTAGTATACCATAGCTCCAGTCCCAACTGTTCCAGATTCGGCGGGACAGCCAAGATTTTAGCAGCTGTGTCCGGGAACGGGTGGCTATGTCCCATGGTCAGCTGTCTTTGCATCCATAGAAAGCAGAGACGGGTGACGGTAAGCAGGGAGCAGTCCCTTCACCTTCCCTGACGTCCAGTATAATGTCTCCTTGTGGCCCCCATACAGTATAATGTCTCCTTTTTGCCCCCATACAGTATAATGTCTTCTCCTTGTGGTCCCCATACAGTATAATGTCTCCTTGTGGCCCCCATACAGTATAATGTCTTCTCCTTGTGGCCCAAAGTGTTTGTTTTCTTCTAAATGGGTATTATTTATCGCGATAAATTTCTTAATATCGTTATCATGGGAATATTTTTTAAATTACCCACTCCAGACACAGTAGCTGCAGCATGGGCACATCTTTGAGTCTGTGTGTAGGAGGAGGAAGCGCTAACTATGAAGGGGCATATATCTAAGGGTACTTTCATACTAGCGCTAAAGATCCGGCAGGCTGTTACGGCCTGGAACAGCCCACCGGATCTCTCCGGGTCCGGCATTTGGCTGACACAAACGGGAGAACGGCCAGCACCATTAACCACAATGGGGGGTGACACCGATCTGGCCGCTATCTGGCAAGAACACCGGGAATTGGCAGGGCAAATACAGCCTGCCGGATCACCGCCACATATGTGGAAGTAGCCTAAGGCAAATTACTGTGAAGGGGCAAGTATCTGAGAATACCTTCACTTGTTTGAGTGGACGCACGCCTACGTTGTCCTTCTATACATTATTGGCACTGGTATATATACAATACAGTACACTAATTTTTTAACATGATTTTACTTTTAAAATATTTTGTTACTCAAGATTTGTACGGTCATGCGTACGTATTCAGTTAAATAGCGTACCTTTAACAACGCTCGACTATATGTTCGTTATTTGTGTGGGAATGTTCACAGACTCAGTGGCCCTGATTTATCATACCATCACTCCAGAATTCTGGCATCAAAAAGTCGCAAAATAGGGCTTTTGCGACTTTTTTGCGCAAAATGTTGCGACTTTTTGCATGTGTACACCACTCACTCCAGTTTTGTTATACGGGTGGGAAAGTGGGTGTGGTTAGCTATGTTAATGAGTTTAACTCCAGATTTATCATTGCAACTTTTTAGAAGGTCACAAAATAGTCGCAGTCTCACTCCAGGAGGAGGGTGGAGGAGGAAAAGTGGAGTAGATTCTCTGGACAGAAGTGTTAGGTTTAAGGACAAACCACATTTATCAGACAACCTGTGACATTTGATAAATGTGGCACAAAGTACTCCAACACAGACTGAAGCAAAACTGACTTCAAATATTCTGCTAATGATAAATTCCCCCCAGTGTATGCGTACGCTCATGCGCGTTCCCATTTCCATTTCTGTGGTGTTTCCATCACTTTCAAAGGTTTTCAGGTGTTTAGGCAACCTTCCGTGCAAATAACTTTGGTCCACTGCAAAAATGCTCGTATCTCCCATTGACTTCAAAAGGATTTGTTATTACATATGAATATACGAATATTTTGAAAAATTTGTTCCGAGTACCGAGCACACGAATATTTTAGTATTCGCTCATCTCTACTCCTGACTGCTGTCTGTAAAGCTTGAATATTTTGTATTATGTTTCTATTAGTCATTCAGCTCACATTACATTGACCACCTTCCTTGTGCTTTTGTGTTTTTCTATGTGTTACCATATTGCCACTTTTTAAATATTTATTTGTATGTGTCATATACATGTTTTTTTAGAACGCAAAAATAATGATTGTATTTTTATAAAATGAAATTAGTACATTTCTTTAGGTGTGTTGTTGTTCGATATCGGTGTTGGAACGCACCGAATGCAGAGCTAATGAGCGACACTGATGAGTACATAACATTTAAAAGAATGGTCAGGAGTCAGTCTGAAGGTAATGTATTCAAGCATTTTTTGTGTCACCCCTACTTGCTCATAGATTGTAAGCTCTTGTGAGCAGGGGCCTCACTCCTAGTGGTTCAGTTGTATATTAGATGGTAACTTTGTGATATTTTTTGTTTCGTACATGAACTCTCTGAATTTTAAAGTGCTGAGGAATATGGTGGCGATATATAAATACATATTATTCACTACACACATCACATCCGGACAGAAAACTCTCTTCTGTTAAAAAGGGGGATGGAAGGACTGAAATACAGCAGCACCTCCCCCAAATCTAGAAGTATGTGTACACAAAGAAGAGCTCCTTATCTCTGTATCTGTATCACACTCTATACAGATACATACAATAGCTTCACAGACAGTATCACACCTGCCAGAATTAGATACACAGCTGAGCAGACTGTATGACACCTGATAGGATTATATACACAGCTCAGCACACTCCTCTTCTGAAATACTCTGTGCTGCTTTGGACTCTGCTCCTTCCACTGCCCCCCCCGGCAATATCAACACGCTCCTCTTCTGAAATCCACTGAGCTGCTTGGATTATGCTGTTTCCAGTATGTAACTCTCACCTTGTGACCTCCACAAGATCAGTACACTCCTCTCCTGAAATCTGTGCTGCTGGGGACCTGTTCCTTCCACTGTGTAACAGGATTAGATGCAGCAGCTCAGCAAACATTATCACTAGTGTTGATGTATACACTATTCGGCCGAACATGGCGGTGCTCGGGGACCACGCGGTATTCAGACGCGTGTCACCTCAAGTCACCTCCCCGCACGCTGATTAGCCAATTAGCGTGCAGGGAGGGATGGCATTCAGTGTAATACCATGAGCCATCTTAGCTACTGGCATTACACTGATTGGCTATCCGGGTCACATGTCACCGGGTGCTATAAAGCACAAGTGATCTGGCCAGTGTTAGACAGGGAGAGCTGCTACAAGGAGGGTCAGACAGTGTAGGGAGAGAAGCACGCTAGGCAGGGATAGATATCGCTCAAAAAAGACACAAAAGCCCTTTTAACCCTTTCACGACCGGAGCTTTTTTCGGTTCTGCATTTTCGTTTTGTGCTCCCTGCCTTCAAACAGCCATAACTCTTTTATTTTTCTGTTCACATAGCTGTATGAGGGCTTGTTGTTTGCGGGACAAGTTGTACTTTCCAACGCCACCATTTAATATTGCATACGGTGTAGTGGGAAGCGGGAAAAAATTCCAAACCGGGTGAAATTGCAAAGAAAACGCTATTCCGCTACAGTTCTACGGGTTTCTTATTTACAGCATTCGATGTGCATTAAAACTGATCCGTTACTTTCATTCTACTGGTCAGTACGAATCCGGCAATACCTAATATGTATAGTTTTTCCTGCGTTTAGATGGTGATAAAATAATTAGAAAGTTGCCCTTTTTTTTTTTTTTTTTTTTCCTTGTCATATATTGACCCCTATAACTTTTTGGTATTTATGTGTACAGAGCTGTATGGGGGCTCATTTTTTGCGGGGCGGTCTGAAGTTTTTTATTGATACCATTCTGGGGTGTGTATGACTTTTTGATCACTTTTTATTTAATTTTTTTTAGAAAAAAAAAGGGACAAAAAACTGCGAATCGCCATTTGGACGCTTTTTTCCGCCACACAATTCGCCGTATTGAAATTTTTTTATATATTTTAAAAGTACGGGCGTTTTCGGTCACGGTGATACCCATGATGTCTATATTTATTGTTATTTAGGTATTTATTTTTTACTTATACGGAAAGGGGGGTGATTTGAACTTTTATATCTTTTTTATTTTTATATATTTTTTAACATTTTTTTTTAATTTTTCTGTGATTATTTTAAAGCTCAAATATCATCTGATCTATTGTGTTTTGTTTTTTTTCTTTATGAGCAATCATGGATTTACTAGATGCAGTTAAAACCATGAATTGCTCATTTCTTATCCTGGCCTGCCATCTAGTGGCCAGAATAAGAATTGCAGTTTTGAAAACTGTAATCCTCACCAGTGAGGATTACAGTTTTCATATGGTGTACAGACACCCCGATTGGCCAATCGGGGCGTCTGTACACCACCCGGAAGCGTGGGCTTCCGGGTTCAGACGCATCCTGATGCCGTGATCACGTGTGATCACGGCATCAGAAGGCCCTGGAAGTCTCCGCAGACGGAGGTAAGATGCGGCAAGTCTCTGCTGTTAGAAACAGCAGAGACTTGCCGGCCATGACGCCCGCCGCACCCGCGAGCGGGCGTCATGTCCCCGCACCGCCCGCGCGCCGTACATGTACGGCGGCGGTCGGGAAGGGGTTAAGGGCTATTATATCTGGAACAAAGCAATATTTTATTATTTTTGGGGTGTTTAAAGGTGGTGAAAATAGCACTAGGTGGCCTGCCAATAATGCCACATGTGCTGCTGCTGCTACATGCTGTAGGACACTCTCTGTATACTATATACCTGACATACTTTGATATAATTCCTCATTTGCTGCTGCTCTATAATGTTTGCTCATTCAGAATATTGGACATTCGTTTAAATTTTTCTGATCATACAGTTAATAAAAATCTGCAGTACTGTAGTTGTGACAAAGTTGCATATATACTATACAATCTGCGCAAGGCGAGCAGTAAAGGACGGGGAAGTGGGCGTGCTGCTAATGGTGAATGCAGAGGCCATGGCTCTGGGCCCAGCGAAACTGTGCCTACTGGCAGAGCCCAAGAAACAAAGTCATCCAAAACTCCTAGCTTCATGTCACAGTTTGCAGGGCGGCGCAAGACACAACTCTTGTCGCCACACCAGTGCGAGCAGGTAGTCGGTTGGATTTCATCTGATGCAGTGTCCCACATATTATGTGTGTATAAGGGACACTACAAACTGTATTTTGTATAGCCATATCATTGTAATCTGTATTCCGAATTCTTATAGGTGTGTTGTAAGGACCTCCTAGGCAGTAATTACA
Organism: Rhinella marina; assembly: GCA_900303285.1. Classification (NCBI taxonomy): domain Eukaryota; kingdom Metazoa; phylum Chordata; class Amphibia; order Anura; family Bufonidae; genus Rhinella; species Rhinella marina. Next base: position 2,422 of record ONZH01022804.1, on the reverse strand, counting down.
TCTTTTCACCACTAGATGGTGCTGACAAGCAACGTGTATAAATATACCCCTTTATGGTATAGAGGAGTAGTAAGAGTTAGAGTGAGATAGAGAAATGTAGAATGAAGTGAGAAAAGCAGTCAGCTCCTCAGGGAGCTCCTGAGCTTCCAAAAGCAACTTAAGAAATGTGCAGGAGGAGAAAGTCACCCTAAAGGCCACCATTCCTGCTGGACACTGGCCATGTCACAGCTACCATGATGGCAAATTACCACTTTCTAGGCCGCTAGCAACTGGCATTACCTGGATACCAAGCCTGTCAAAGGTAAACACTGACCTCATCAGCTTAATGGACTTTGTCAGCAACTTATAGTGACTGGGAATAGCTCCACAGCACCCAGACACTGCATTCTGCAACTACTAGCTAAAGTTGTGATTTATTTACCTACTGGAAACCCCAACGGGCAGTCAGGTTATTGTACTTAAAGTGACACGGGGCAGATGTACTAATACCTGCCGTGCAGGGCTAGCATACCCTGAAGCATTAATATACCATTCTATCCAGAGCCAAGACTAGTTTATTAAAGAACTGACTAAGTGTAGATTTAAGAGTAACTGGATTTAAAGCTACAGCAACTTAAAGTAATAGCCTTGGAAGGAATTCTTACAACACCAATCTGCTGCCTTCTGAAGCAATTGTAATTTACTCCTTCTGACCTCAAGGCAAAAGTAAAAGTTTATTGTTCATACCAAGCTGTCTCCTCATCACTTCTACTGTTACTAAGGGTGTGTCTACCTAAAGACACTGGCGTCAGGACAAACCAGGACCCAGCTGACTGACACTTTAAAAGTCAACATCAAGGGCACCTCGCCTCACCATCTGGCATAGTCCTGCGTACAGAGTGTGCCCTGAGGGAAGTAGTGTCAAGCCTCCATCCACTGCATGCTGGCCCAGGGATTCATAAAACTGTGAGTAACCATCGGCAACACCACACCTGTGACACAACAATAATCCCTATATCTCACGAGCCTTGCGGTGGGTTGTTGCAATGCTTTCAGTCAGTTCAGCACCACCCCCTCTTCCACAAAGTTCAGTCTTAGTAGCCAAGAGTCTAGGCAACAAAATCCTCGCCCTGATCCTCCTTCCTCCCACCATGCAGAGTCTGGACAAAGAACTAATCCCATATTTGGATATTCCAAGAAACTTTTTTCATCACCGTTACTTGGCTCGGGCCTCTTGCCAAGGCCGTTTGAAGTGGGACATGAGGAGATATTGTGCCCTGATTCCCAACCTATTGATCAAACACAGTCTGAAGAAGATGATGGTGGGGACCGGCAACTAACGTCTCACGAGGTGCACGATGATGATGAGACACAGTTGCCAATAAGTCAAGGGCAATTAGTGTCTCAAGAGGTTGATGATGAGGATGAGACACAGTGAAGTCAGGTTCTTGTGAGTTCACCATGTCAGGAGGAGGACCAGAGTGAGGATGTGGAAGAGGAGGTGGTGGACAATGAAATAGCTGACCCAACCTGGGAAGGTGGCAAGCCAAGCGAGGACAGCAGTACAGAGGGGGAGAGATCTGCAGCACCACAACAGGTTGGAAGAGGCAGTGGGGTGGCAAAAGAGAGAAGGCAGGCCACGCTAACCAGGACCGCAACTGTTCCCCGGAGCAGCCCCTTGTGGCAAGCTCCCTTGCCAAGGGTTAGGTGTTCCGCAGTCTGGAGTTTTTTTAAGGAAAGTACTGACGATAAACGGATTGCAATTTGTAACCTGTGCTGTACCAAGATGAGCAGGGGCGTAAGCACCAGCAGCCTGACCACCACCAGCATGATCCGCCACATGTCAGCAAAGCACCCTAAAAGGTGGGCCGAACGCCTGGGTCCACGATCTGTGTCTGCAGGTCACACCACTGCCTCCCCTTCCCCTCTGTTACCTGCTGTCCAAGACACAGACCTGATTCCTCGCACCCTACACCTGGACCTTCGCAGGAACCATCAGCCAGCATGTCCATTTCAATGTCCCAGCGCGTTCAGATGTCCTTACCCCAGGCATTCGAATGCAAGCACTAATACCCTGCCACCCACCCACAGGCCATAGCTCTAAACGCGCAACTTTCCAAGTTGCTGGCCCTGGAAATGTTGCTGTTTAGGCTGGTGGACACCGAGGCCTTTCGCAGCCTGATGGCGGCGGTTGTACCTCGTTACGCAATCCCCAGCCGCCACTATTTTTCCCGGTGTGTCATTCCTGCATTACACCAGCATGTGTCCAGAAACATAACCCGTGCCCTGGCCAACGCAGTTACTGGCAAGGTCCAGTTAAAAACTGACACATGGACAAGCGCTTGTGGCCAGGGACGCTACATTTCCCTGACGACACACTGGGTGAACGTTGTGGAGGCTGGGAGCAAGTCGTACCCAGGGATTGCCCAGGTGCTACCCAGGC
>ONZH01022803.1:0-25896 GCA_900303285.1 Rhinella marina | reverse complement strand
CGACCCAGAGAAATGTCGGCACATAGAGTTTTCTGGATCAAGCGGTAGATGATATTGGTTACAAATGACTTGGTTGTATTGTGTGACGTACAGAAAGTGTCACCTGGACAGTATATACGGATGGGAGCAAATGTGCTGAACTGTGGCACACAGAAAGGTTACACGTAGCTGAGTAAAATGGATTTGTATCACTGAGCTAAACCAACTGAAAAAATATATTTTTTTATATTTGTTTTTTATATTTTTTTACAATTTTGTTTTTTGGGAACGTGACGTGCAGGAAATATGGTAGAACTGACTGACACCCTGTTAACGGTGGCTATTTAGTCTGTGACCCAGAGAAATGTCGCACAGAGAGTTTTCTGGATCAAGCGGTAGATGATATTGGTAGCAAATGACTTGGTTGTATTGTGTGACGTACAGAAAGTGTCACCTGGACAGTATATACGGATGGGAGCGAATGTGCTGAACTGTGACACACAGAAAGGTTACACGTAGCTGAGTAAAATGGATTTGTATCACTGAGCTAAAACAACTGAACTAATAAATTTTTTTTTTTATATTTTGTTTTTTTGGGAACGTGACGTGCAGGAAATATGGTAGAACTGACTGACACCCTCTTAACGGTGGCTATTTAGTCTGCGACCCAGACAAATGTCACACAGAGAGTTTTCTGGATCAAGCGGTAGATGATATTGGTAGCAAATGACTTGGTTGTATTCTGTGACGTACAGAAAGTGTCACCTGGACAGTATATACGGATGGGAGAAAATGTGCTGAACTGTGACACACAGAAAGGTTACACGTAGCTGAGTAAAATGGATTTATATCACTGAGCTAAAACAACTGAACTAATAATTTTTTTTTTTTATATTTTGTTTTTTTGGGAACGTGACGTGCAGGAAATATGGTAGAACTGACTGACACCCTGTTAACGGTGGCTATTTAGTCTGCGACCCAGACAAATGTCACACGGAGAATTTTCTGGATCAAGCGGTAGATGATATTGGTAGCAAATGACTTGGTTGTATTCTGTGACGTACAGAAAGTGTCACCTGGACAGTATATACGGATGGGAGCGAATGTGCTGAACTGTGACACACAGAAAGGTTACACAAAGCTGAGTAAAATGGATTTGTATCACTGAGCTAAAACAACTGAACTAATAATTTTTTTTTTTTATATTTTGTTTTTTTGGGAACGTGACGTGCAGGAAATATGGTAGAACTGACTGATACCCTGTTAATGGTGGCTATTTAGTCTGTGACCCAGAGAAATGTCACACAGAGAATTTTCTGGATCAAGCGGTAGATGATATTGGTAGCAAATGACTTGGTTGTATTGTGTGACGTACAGAAAGTGTCACCTGGACAGTATATATGGATTGGAGTGAGTCAGTGCTGAACTGTGACACACAGAATGGTTCCACAGTGCTGTGTGCAATGGATTTGTATCACTGAGATAGAAAAAAAAAAAAAAACAGGGTTAGATATGGCGATAGCTGCACTACTAGTGCCAGCCAGCCAAGTGACACAAAAAAAAATAAGTAAAATGTCTTCTAGCCCTTAGAAGGGCTGTTGGGTTCTTTGTGGGTGATCCCTGCCTAACAGACAACTAAATGCAGGCCGTAACACTGTCTCTGAAAGGCAGCAGCTCTATCCCTAACGACATCCAGACGGCATCTGAGCCGAGCGCCGCGGCCAGTCGGTAGTATATTCCAGGGTCACCTGATCAGGCCAGCCAACCCCTGCTATCGACATGTAAGGGCCCCACGTGATGCTGGGTGTACTGTAGAGTCTCCTGGCTTGTGATTGGCTGTGTTTTTAGGCGCCAAAAAAGCACGATGCGGAAGTTGCCATTTCCTCGAGCATGGCGAGATACTTGTCCAAGCATCGAGCAGTTACGAGTACCCTAATGCTCGAACGAGCACCAAGCTCGGACGAGTATGCTCGCTCATCTCTAGTGTTCACCCTACTGGACTCCAGGAACAAGCAGAACTTTCCACTCTCATTCCTGTAGAGGAAAGGAGTATGAGAGTGAATCAATATCAACAGTCCCTAGTGCACAAGCTGAAACTATCCTTCCTATCTGACACCGCTAGTGGCAGAGGATGTAGTTTTGTTGGCCAACTCGCGGGGGAGAGGAGGGGAGCATTCTCCAAGGCCTTTGCCAGTTTTATGGCACCCCAGCAAGACTATGTCACTCGTTCCCCAGTAGGGGGGGAGCTATTCAGAAAGATGGTGAGGGAGTACCTAGGTGACCATACCAACATCCTGCGTGATCACTCTGCTCCATACAACTACTGGGTTGCAAAGCTGGACACATTGCCCGAACTGGCGCTGTGCGCCTTGGAGGTGCTGGCCTGCCCTGCCGCTAGCGTGTTGTCAGAGCGGGTCTTCAGTGCAGCTGGTGGCATCATCACTGATAAGCGTACACGCCTGTCAACTGACAGCGCTGACAGGCTGACGATTATTGAAATGACTAAAGCCTGGATTTCACCGAAATGCAAATCTCCACCGGGGGAAAGCAGCTCAACATGAAGATTCTTTATGTATCCTCTCCTCCTCCTCCTCTTCGCACATAAACGCTGAGCCAACAGTCAATGTTTCTGAGGGCCAACTGGCGCTCTATACAAACAATGTTTACGGAGGGCCACCTACAGGCCCTCTCTCCAATAAATTTTTTAGTAGCGTCAACTACAGACACTCAAAAACAATTTTACAGGAGGGTCAACTACAGACACTCCAAAACAATTTTACAGGAGGGTCAACTACAGACACTCAAAAACAATTTTTTAGGAGGGTCAACTTTAGACACTCCAAAACAAATTTTTGGGAGGCTCACCTACAGCCATTTGACTGCAATCTCAGTCTGACCAAGGCATTGGTGGTGTCACCGCCATGCTGTGTCAGTGTAAAATTTTATGTGCTTCACCTACTACCTGAGTGTAACTTGGTCACTCTGTTGTCACCGCCATGCTGTGTCAGTGTAAAATTTTATGTGCTTCACCTACTACCTGAGTGTAACTTGGTCACTCTGTTGTCACCGCCATGCTGTGTCAGTGTAAAATTTTATTTGCTTCACCTACTACCTGAGTGTAACTTGGTCACTCTGTTGTCACCGCCATGCTGTGTCAGTGTAAAATTTTATGTGCTTCACCTGCTACCTCAACTAACTTTGTCACTTGTTGGTGTCAACACTAGAGTGCGGCTACTATACCGCACACGACAGAATTGTTCACTGCACTGTAGTATATATAACTGAGAGAAAAAAAGGAATTTTTAGACTGGGGCTATTTTACCGCAAACCACTACATTTTTCAATGGACTGTAGCACATATAACTGAGAGAAAATATGTATTTTATAGACTGACGCTGCTGTGCAGCACACTAGAGAATTGTTCACTGGACTGTAGTACATATAACTGAGAAAAAAATGTAGTCTTTAAATGGCGGCTATTTTACCGCAAAGCACTCCATTTTTCACTGGACTGTAATACATATAACTGAGAGAAAATACGTATTTTATAGACTGACGCTGCTGTGCAGCACACTAGAGAATTGTTCACTGGACTGTAGTACATATAACTGAGAAAAAAAACCTGGTCTTTAAATGGCAGCTATTTTACCGCAAACCACTACATTTTTCAATGGACTGTAGTACATATAACTGAGAAAAAATGTAGTCTTTAAATGGCGGCTATTTTAACGCAAAGCACTCCATTTTTCACTGGACTGTAATACATATAACTGAGAGAAAATACGTATTTTATAGACTGACGCTACTGTACAGCACACTAGAGAATTGTTCACTGGACTGTAGTACATATAACTGAGAAAAAAACGTAGTCTTTAACCCCTTAGTGACCACCCATACGCCTTTTTAGGCCAGTCACTAAGGGGCCTTAGGCTGGGCCGCCGCTTTTTCACGGCGGCCCAGTCTAAGCGCTGCACGGGTCTCCCGTGCAGCGGGGAGCACGGGCCCGGCTCTCACATGATAGCCGCGGCCCTGCTCTAACAGCCCGGACCGGCAGGAGTGCCGATCCTGGCTGTTTAACACTTTACATGCCGTGGGCAATGGCGCCCGCCGCATGTAATGTGCTGACAGAGGGAGCGGTCTCCCTCTGTCTCCCATCGGCACCCTGCAAAAGCGATCGCAGGGTGCCGATGTGTGGGAAGGCTGGCAGGGGTCTGATCTAGGCCCCAGACCAGCCTTGAGTAGATACCAGCAGTTTGCGCCTCTCTGGCGCCACCTGCTGGTCAAATTCTGAATAGCATTGTCATTAAAATGCAATGCACTATAGGGATAATGCATTGCATTTTAAAGGCAATCAGAATATTGATTGTTAATAGTCCCACAAAGGGACTATAAGTGGTAAAAAAAGTAAAAAAAAAAACACATTTATTCTATTAAAAAAATCCAATAAAAAATAAAAAATATAATTTTTTTTCCATTGAAAATACGCTTTTCAATGAAAAAAATTGCAAAAAAAAAATCTCCCCCATATGTTTGGTATTGCCACGTCCGTAACGACCCGGACTACATAAATATCACAAAAATGAGCCCCTACGGTAAACACAATAAAAAAAAATTTAAAAAAAACAAGACAGAATTGCTAATTTATTCTTAGTTGCCACCGAAAAAACGTAATAACAAGCGATCAAAAAGCGTCATTTACTAAAAAAAATGATACCAATGAAAAATACAAGTTGTCCCGCAAAAATGAAGCCCCCACACAACTCCATAGAAAGAAAAATAAAAAAAAAATTATGTTCTTGGGAATCAGCAATGCAAAAACTTTTTTTCTTTAAAAAAAAGGATTTTATTGCAAAAAAGTAGTAAAACGCAAAAAAAACTATATGTATTTGGTATCATTGTAATCGTATTGACCCAGAGAATAAATATATGTTGTAATTTATACCGAAAAATGATTGCCGTAAAATTTATAACGTAAAAACGCAGTGGTGGTATTGCAGTTTTTCCCATTTCCCTCCCAGAAAGAGTTAATAAAAGTTAATCTGAAAGTTATGTGTACCCCAAAATGGCACCATTAAAAACTACAACTTGTCCCGTAAAAAATAAGCCCTCATACATCTATATAGATGGAAAAATGAAAAAGTTATAGCTCTTGGAACACGACGATGAAAAAATAAAAAAAAACGCTTGGTCACTAAGGCCAAAAACAGGCTGGTCACTAAGGGGTTAAATGGCGGCTATTTTACCGCAAAGCACTCCATTTTTCACTGGACTGTAATACATATAACTGTACTATAACCGTATTTTATAGACTGACACTACTGTACAGCACACTAAATAATTGTTCACTGCACTGTATGATATATAACTGAGAGAAAAAATGTATTCCCTAGACCAGTGGTTCTCAACTCCAGTCCTCGGGACCCACCTGCCAGTCAGGTTTTCAGGATTTCCTTAGTTTAGACCAGCTGATATAATTAGCGTCCATCCATCAGGACTTACCACAGGTATTCATTCTGTGGGATATTCCTAAATCCTGACTGGCAGGTGGGTCCCGAGGACTGGAGTTGAGAACCACTGCCCTAGACTGACGCTACTGTACAGTACACTACATAATTGTTCACTGGACTGTAGTGGATAGAAAAAAACGTATTCCCTAGACTGCACTACAGATCCCAGCAAGCCAAGGTACAGTAGCAGCAGCAAAAATGAGTACTGAGAGGACTTTGGGCAATTTCTTTTGGGTCTGTGTGGACCACGTGCTGTCCCTTCTATCACCAGTGCACAGCGTGCAGCCAAGATGGCGGTAGCTGCACTACAAGTCCCAGCCAGGAGGAGACCAAAAAAAATGGTGCTTGTAGCCCTTAGAAGGGCTGTTGGGTTCTTTGTGGATGATTCCTACCTAACCACATTCTAATTTCACGCCCTAACAGTGTGCAGCCAAGATGGCGGTAGCTGCACTACAAGTCCCAGCCAGCAGCCAGGAGGAGACCAAAAAAAGAAAACGCGCTTGTAGCCCTTAGAAGGGCTGTTGGGTTCTTTGTGGGTGATTCCTGCCTAACCAACATCTAAATTCAGGCCCTAACACTCTCCCTGACAGACAGCAGCTCTATCCCTAATCTCATGCAGGTGGCGTCTGACGCGAGTATCGCGGGACCAGATTCTTATATTCATAGGTCATCTGATCTGGCCAGCCAATCCCTGCTATCGACTTGTAGGGGCCCCACGTGATGCTAGGAGGTACCAAAGACTCTCCTGCGTGTTGATTGGCTGAGAAAAGGCGCCTAATATGCAGGAAGAGGAAGATGCCATTTCCTCGAGGATCGCGATATGCTCGCCCGAGTAGCGAGCATATGCGAATACCCTAATGCTCGAACGAGCACCAAGCTCGGACGAGTATGTTCGCTCATCTCTAGTTAAAACACATCATAACAAAGTCAAGTGTAGTTACCAAATAACATACTCCATTAATGCCTGTGTTTTGTTAAAAAGGATTATTTATAAAAATAACCAAATCTGGAAGCCTTAATTACTTCACTGTATCACTGCATCATGTTTGTATTCCCGGCGTCAGTTAGATGGAAACAGTGGTATGTTAGTAGTACAAATTACTAGATAAGTGCTTCCATTAATATGGACATTAATCATTTCTGGCATAGGGCTATGATGCACTGATGGGTCGGTGCAAGGAGCACAGAGGAGTCCGCAATGCTGTTTTGTCCATGCATGTGTGCTTCATGGAAGGCAGACATGCTGAGGACGGGGTGCACCACAACTATACAAAAACCCAGATATGACTCTATAGGTAACTGTAAGGGTATTTAAAGGGGTTGTCCAAGTTATTTTTTTGTTCTTTGTATGTTTCTAACTTGTCAGGTATAACAACTTTCCCATATACTTTGTGTTTCTAAAGATGCTGGTTTCTCAGAGTTGACTGAGGGTCACATGACCTGTGATGTCACCTTATCTCCCTGGTCTGTAATGTTTCGTGCACAAGCCTCAGAGATCAGATAACAGCTTGTACAGGAGACATCACTGGTTACGCCCCCTTTCTTTGCCGGCTCCTGCTATCTGCTCTCTCCCTGGATTCCTTCAGATAAAACATTAACCCCTTCAGCCAGAACACACTGAGGGCTCAAGGCTTTACAACAAATAGTAGCTGCAGCAGTGAGAGGAGACAAATGCTGGGCAAGGAGCTATAGAAGAATTGTATTGTACAAGAACAGGTAGGGATAATTTCCTGTGTGTATCAGCAGTGTCATTGTACAGCTGGGACTTGTAGTCCTACACATACAACATGCTGCTGAGTATTCCAGCAGGCAGACATGTCACTCAGCACTTGTATTCACTGCCTTTGCAGAGAAGGGGGGAGGGGCTGAGATTGTTGTTGTTATTGCATGTAAACAAAGGCCAGAAGAGAATCAGGGAAATGAGGAAATAAAGAATTTTTTGGCCTAAAACTTGCTGAACTTAGTTATATATTGCTGCCCATCAGATTTACAGTGCTATATATTTTTTTCATAACTTGGACAACCCCTTTAAGATTCTAAGCTCAAATAAGGTGGATATTTGGGCTTGTTAAGTCAGATGCGTGACATGGTATAGATACGTTTTTTTTCAAAACAAAGAGTTATTTGGATGAGGATATACTTTTTAAGGGCTGGTTAAAAAGTATAACTGTACTATAACCGTATTTTATAGACTGGTTGGGAAGCTGTAGGGGAAGCTGTAGGGGTCCATAGTACAATTGTAGGGAATGTGTAGACTTACCTGCAGAGTGTATAGATTGTGAGAAGGTGACAGGTAAAATACTGGAGGGTCGCTATATCTCCCCCAGGTTCCTCACGTATGTGTGGTGAGTGAGGTTAGAACTAAAGCCGGTCGGTAGCAAAACCTCAGCTGTGAGAAGGCATTTCTATATTAACCCCTTCTCATCCCACAGCAGGATAGAGCCTTCAGGCACAGGTGGGATCTAGGCATCATTATAGACCTATAAAGCCTAACCAGACCTAAGTCCTGAGAGTTGACTGTGGAAGAGTGGAGGAGTCAGGTTCCGTCTTCAGACGGTCTGCTGGTGAGAGACCAGAGCTACTGTTGCTGTCATTTTTGCCTTTTTATGTTCCCGTTTTTGCCTGAAGGAAGGCTTGTTTTGTTTGGACTGTATTTGCTAAAATAAAGGAACAGGGCTAAAACCCTGTTTACACCTGCAATTTTGTGTTTGTCTCTGACTGTCTGGGTCCACAGCAGCTACCTCTGAGCGTACATCCCCCCACATTTGGTGAAGGATGCGGGCAAACCCAGTGTAGAACAGTTCTTAAAGAGACAGATACTTATTTTTTTTTTTCCCCTTTCTTCTATATCACCTTATGTCCTGGGTGAAGGCGTTAGGAGAACCGAAAAAGGACATTGTCGCCATGGAGGACGTAATGAAGATGCTGGTGCAGGCCCAGCTAGACGCTGAGAGGCGGCAACAACGTGCCATAGAGGCGGCTGAGAAACGGCAGCAGGATCTCAACGCCATGTTCATGAATCAGCTGAGTGATTACTTACTGAGTACTGAGTGAGACCTTGGTTGCTCAGAAAGCAGTAGGAGAGTCTCCTGCTGAGTCCCCAGTGGCGAGATCCACTGCACGCGCAGTGGTGCAAAGTTCTTTACAAAAGATGACGTCCACGGATGATGTGGAGGCGTATCTTCATGTTTTTGAGCGGGTCGCTGAGAGAGAGAGGCTACCGAAAGAACAGTGGGCTGATGTCGTGGCGCCCTTTCTCACGGGGAACCCCAGAAGGCCTATTATGACCTGTGTGAGATAGAGGCCAGAGAATATTCCAAGTTGAGGGGTGAGATTCTGGCCCGTCTTGGGGTTAATATGCATGTTCGAGCTGGAAGGGTTCATCACTGGACTTTTTCTGAACACCTCCCACCCAGGTCTCAAATGCATGACCTAGTCTACCTGGTGAAGAAGTGGCTACAGCCGGAAGAAGCCTCCCCTGCACAGATGGTGGAACGAGTGGTGCTGGACAAATACACCCAGTCCCTCCCACCTAAAATCCAACGCTGGGTGGGCCAAGCCGGACCTACAACGGCAGACCAACTAGTGGGCCTGGTAGAAAGATATCGGGCCACTGAAGACCTCCTGTAGACACCTGCCCGACCCGCATCCCCAAGGACTGGTAAGATGATACCCACCGATAGGGGTGTGAGGAGGGTTGGGATAGAAGGTCCTGCACCAGGGGAACAGGCAGCTGGAACTGTGACCTGTAGACCTAAAATCCAAAACGGAGACCTTTCCCGTATCCGATGTTGGCGGTGCCACGAGTTGGGTCATATAGCTGCGTACTGTCCCCTGACCACTGAGCCCATGGACTGTAGCAGCTCCCGGCGAGTATCGCTGTTTGCTCACCCGGCCTGTTTAGCAGAACTGGCGACTGATGGTGATCCCCAGATGTGTGTGGTAACTGTGGGAGGAAGACCTGTAACTGCTCTTCTGGACTCAGGGAGAGTGGTGACCATGGTGCGTGCCTCTCTGATAGACCCTGCACTATACAATGGAAATACTGTGGGTGTATTGTGCATCCATGGTGAAATTAGAAAGTACCCAATTGCTGAGGTCCCTATAGAGACTACCTGTGGTGTGGTCTGTCACCAGGTTGGTGTGGTTAAGTCTCTGTTCCACAGCGTGATCCTTGGAAGAGACTTTCCGGTGTTCTGGGGCCTATGGAAAAAACAGAAGTTTCCACATAATAATCATGTTGCGTGTGAAAGGTTGCCCAAGGTTGACCCTGAACCTTTTGACTCGGACAATGGGGAGCCCGCTATAGCGGCAGTCCCAGAAGAAAATAGCTTTCCGCTGACTGTGTTAGCTGGTGACACTGAAAGTCCGAGAGAGGTACCTGAGATGCCTGAACTCAAGGTGTCTCACGACAATTTTGGAACTGCACAACTTAGAGATCCAAACTTGTCCCATGCAATAGAAAATGTGAAGGTGATAAATGGTAAGCCTCAGTATCGGGGGCTGATCGAGAGTATCCTTATTTTGCTATGAATCAGGATTTATTGTATAGGATAAACAAAATAAGGGATGAAGTTATTGAGCAATTGGTGGTACCCCAGCCTTTCCAAAAAGTGGTTTTAGAATTAGCCCACAAGCATGCACTAGGGGGGCATCTGGGTGGTGAAAAAACTAAAGACCGCATATTACAGCGGTTTTATTGGCCAGGGGTGGATAGACATGTGCGAGACTACTGTAGCTCTTGTCCGGTGTGTCAACTAACCGCTCCCCTGTCACACTTCAGGAGTCCTTTAGTACCCCTGCCTATTATAGAAGTTCCCTTTGAACGTATAGCTATGGATTTAGTGGGTACTCTTGTGAAGTCTGCCCGGGGACATCAGTATATACTGGTAGTCTTAGACTATGCTACCCGATACCCTGAAGCTGTGCCCCTCAGACATACCTCAGCCAAACTAATTGCAAAGGAGCTCTTTCATATGTTTTCACGGACAGGTATACCCAAAGAGATCCTGACCGACCAGGGGACCCCCTTTATGTCCAAAATTATGAAGGAAATGTGTAAGCTCCTGAGTATCAAGCATTTGAGAACCTCTGTGTATCACCCCCAGACCGACGGCCTGGTTGAGCGGTTTAATAAAACCCTTAAGAGGATGTTAAAAAGAGTGATTAGTAAGGATGGCAAGGATTGGGACTGCTTGCTGCCATATCTCATGTTTGCAAACTGAGAGGTACCCCAATCCTCTACGGGATTCTCTCCATTCGAGTTGGTGTATGGTAGACACCCATGGGGTCTCTTAGATATTGCTAAGGAAACTTGGGAACAGGAACCAACTCTGTACCCGAGCGTTATTGAGCACATTATCCATATGCAAGACCGAATTACGGCGGTGATGCCAATTGTAAAGGAGCTTATGGAGCAGGCCCAGTTGGCTCAAGGCCGCGTGTATAACAGAAGGGCTCAGCTCAGAACCTTTAGCCCAGGTGATCGGGTGTTAGTGCTCGTGCCCACAGTAGAGAGCAAATTTCTAGCCAAATGGCAGGGACCGTATGAAATAATGGAGAGAGTAGGTGAAGTAAACTACAAGGTTTACCAGCCAGGCAAGAGAAAACCCGAACAGATATATCACGTAAATTTGTTAAAATCCTGGAAAGACAGAGAGACCTTGTCTGCTATAAGTACCCCTAGAGAGGTTAGCGTTAAAGTAGGGGGCGTACTGGGCAAGAACTTGCCTGAGGTACAAATAGCTGAGACCCTATCTAGAGCACAAGCACAGGAAACAAAAGAGCTGGTACAGAGGAATACTGATGTATTTTGCGAGTCCCCTGGGCGTACCAATTTAATAGAGCATGACATTGTCACTGAGCCGCAGGTACGGGTTAGCCTGAAACCATACCGAATACCTGAAGCTCGTAGGCAGGCCATAACCAAAGAGGTCAACCATATGTTAGCCCTTGGGGTCATTGAGGAATCTAAAAGTGCATGGTCAAACCCAATTGTCCTGATTCCCAAACCAGACGGTACTATAAGATTTTTCAATGATTTTCGTAAGTTAAATGAAATGTCTAAGTTTGATGCATACCCAATGCCAAGAGTAGATGAGTTGATCGAAAGATTGGGAACTGCCAGGTATTTTTCTACTCTCGATTTAACAAAAGGGTATTGGCAGGTACCTCTCACAGAGAGCGCTAGAGAGAAAACAGCGTTCGCCACCACTGATGGTCTCTTTCAGAATGTGACTATGCCTTTTGGATTACATGGAGCTCCCGCAACCTTCCAGCAGTTAATGGACAAAATTCTAAAGCCACATGGCAGGTACGCTTCAGCCTACCTTGACGATATTGTCATTTTCAGTTCTGATTGGGAAAGTCACTTACCGAAGGTCCAAGCTGTGTTAGATTCCCTTAGGACAGCAGGGTTAACTGCTAACCCCAAGAAGTGTGCTTTGGGCCTTGAAGAAGCCCGGTATTTGGGGTACATCATTGGAAGGGGAATGATAAAACCCCAGGTGAATAAGGTGGAGGCTATTCAGAGTTGGCCTCGTCCAGCGAGTAAAAGACAGGTGAGGGCTTTCCTGGGAATTGTGGGGTATTATCGGAGGTTTATACCCAATTTCTCCTCCATTGCGGCTCCCTTGACTGACCTTACCAAGGGAGGAAAATCTGGCTTGATCAAGTGGAATGAAGAAGCTGAGGGGGCATTCCAGGGGTTAAAATCGATCCTCTGTAAGCAACCAGTGTTAATCACCCCCAATTATGCAGAAGTATTCATAGTCCAGACTGACGCCTCTGATGTAAGGTTAGGCGCGGTCCTTTCACAGATAGTTGAAGGTGAGGAACATCCTGTCACTTACTTCAGTCGGAAACTCACTCCGGCAGAGAAAAATTACAGTATCGTGGAAAGGGAGTGTTTGGCCATCAAATGGGCCCTGGAGTCTTTACGGTACTACTTGCTGGGCCGATGGTTTCGGTTGGTGACCGATCACTCTCCTCTCATGTGGATGTCTCAGGCCAAAGAGAGAAATGCCCGAGTCACGAGATGGTTCCTCACCTTACAAAATTTCAAATTTAGTGTAGAGCACCGATCCGGAAGGTTGCAGGGGAATGCAGATGCTCTGTCCCGGACACACTGTATGGTGGCAAAAAGTGTTCACCCCTATGGGTTTGAACAAAGGGGGAGAATATGCGAGAAGGTGACAGGTAAAATACTGGAGGGTCGCTATATCTCCCCCAGGTTCCTCACGTACGTGTGGTGATTAAAAAAGAAGAAAAAAATGGAGTGATTGGGGGATGGGTAGAAAATAAAAAAGTAGGTGCGCCCTTAGGAGAATATGTCTGAAGGAGAGATGGTGGTGTAAGGTAGGAGGACAAGATCAAAAGGCAGCAACCACTGAAAGCAAATGACGGATCACATAGTGTACCGCAATAGGAGAATCAAAGGAAAGAAAGTTGTGGTGCGCCAAATCTAGTGTCAAGAAACCAATCAACGGAGAGGCACAGTAGAAATGTGTCAAAGAGTAATAGTAGTGGGAAAGCTAGACTGAATGACGAAAGAAGAACTTGATCCCAATATAATGCATGACAAGAAGTGTTATATAAAGGAAGAAAAGGAGAAAGGGACAACTAAATCCCAAAATATATTGAGTGGATCGGATATACACAGTGTGTATGAGAACATAGACAAATAAATGTTCAGATATTTAAAACCGCTCACCGGGCAGTCACAATGCTGTAACACTTGTACAGCGACTAGGTAAGACGTACTGTGGGTATGGAGGGTGCTCCTCTCAGTAGGAGCTACCTGTCCAGAAATGTAAATATACGAAAGTGAGCCCAAATGAATGGGAGACTTACTTCACCAGGGAGGGGGGTGAGACAAGATAAGCACAAAACACTTGTCACCCGCTACTCCCTCGCCACACCACAGATCCATTTGAATTCCCAACCCCAAACATTAAGGATCACACATTTTTACAGTCCAGTGTCAACTCACAGAAGAAAAAACAAAAGACAAACATCAGACGAAGACGAGGCTGCAGAGGAGGGAAAGGTAGAAATAAAGAGTGCCCTAAAAAAAGTGAAACCAAACCCAGTGATGACCCCAGGTCCCCAACCACTTCTCTGAAGACTAAGGGCATTTTTAATCTATCTGACCATAAACTTAGTAAAGGAGAAATAGAACTACTATCTAAAGGTCTATCTTTTTGTCCATCTAATAAGCCAGATCTGTTTGAACTAGAACTATATTAGAAAATTGACTCTACAGAGACATTTCTCCAAGAAAAACATCTTATCTAATACAGTTCAACACTTACAATCTGGACCCATAGCACCTATACACATCACCACAGATGTTGACGAGGACATAGAAAAATTGTTGTTTGAACTCCAACAAGCTCCCATTCCATCCCATTACCGCCCTAAATCCACTTTCAATCCCATAGAGAGCAGAGGTCCACACCTCAAGACCTTTTACAACATGGTCATGTTAGATCTACGCAGTCTAACTGAAACTGCCCACAACCCATATTCTCAAAGTCATAACCTCTCTCTACCCCAACAAAGAGCACTCAAATCACTCAGCAAAAATAGACAAATAGTCATAAAAAACGCAGATAAAGGTGGTGGAGTAGTGATTTTAGACTCCACCGCCTATAACAACGAAGGTAACCGCATTTTATCCGACGACAAATACTATGTGAGATTAGAATCTGACCCTACTGACTCCTTCAAGAAACAACTGGAGGAACTTATCGCAATAGGGAAAATGGAGAATATTCTGAATAAAAATGAAGTGAAATTCCTGTTACCCCCTCACCCATCCATTCCATATTTCTACTACCTTCCGAAAATCCCTAAATCCCTTACCAACCCCCCAGGTCGTCCCATCATATCAGGGATAGACTCACTTATCACTAACCTTTCTGCATATATAGACACATTTTTACAGAAATATGTTATACATCTTCCATCCTATCTTCGTGACTCTAGCCACCTCATAACTCTCCTGCAAGACATCAAATGGAAAACTGATATGTATTGGGTCACTTTGGACATATCTGCGTTATACACCAATATTGAACATCACTTGGGTGTAGAGGCAGTTGACTCATTTTTACAAGAGGACCCCTTTTTACCCCTCAACCAAAGACAGTTTATCTTAGAATCTATCACTTTTATATTGAATCATAATTATTTTAAATATGGAGATATATTCTATCTCCAGAAATGTGGGACAGCGATGGGGAGAAAATTTGCCCCGTCATATGCCAACCTTTTTATGGGCTCATTTGAATCTAGCATAGGTCTCCTACAACACCCCAACATATGCTTTTACAAGCGATATATTGACAATATTATCTTTATTTGGCAGGGGGATCTGGAACCCCTAGAAGGATTCATCCATAGTCTCAACCAGAACAGTTGGAACCTGACATTTACTAGTCATATTGACAGGCTAAACGCCATTTTTTTAGACCTTAGACTCGGTACCTATCAAAACAAAATCATTACCAGTACATACTTCAAAACGGTTTACTCTAACAGCTATTTAGATTTCTCCAGTTGCCATTACAAACCATGGAAGAGAAACATCCCCTATGGGCAAATGAGAAGAATTAGACGTAACTGCACAGATGACTCCACCCTCAGGGACCAACTAAACACACTTCAAGCTAGGTTTGAGGATAAAGGTTATCCTCTTGGGCTCATTACAGATTCAATGAACAGGGTCCTTAAGAACACACAACTTACCAGTCTTAAACCCAAGGTTCCATCTAAACCTACCATATCCAAGGGCCCTAACCTTATAACTAGGTACAATACAGGCTTTCAGAACATCAAGTCCATCCTTTCGAAACATTGGCCCATCCTACTGAAAGACCCTATCATAGGAAAAGACCTTCCCAAAAAACCATCCATCACCTATAGAAGAGCCCAAACTTTGAAGAACTTACTAGCTCCATCGTGTCCCAAAATCCATAAGAAGAACCAAACACCAGATACCCATAGCCAACCGGTAGGTTCATACAGGTGCAATGCCAAACGATGCAAATGTTGTGAGGCCATCCAACATAATATACAACAAGTAACCATCAACAACACTAAGGAAATTATCTTCCTAAAAAACTCTATAAACTGCTGCTCTAGCTACGTCCTCTATATGCTGGAATGCCCCTGTGGGCTCCAATATATTGGGAGAACCACTCAGACCCTAAGGGAAAGACTAAACCAACACCGCTACAATATTAGAAAGAAGTATTTAAAGCATAGCGTATCCAGACATTTCTCCGATCATCACAATGGTGACCCTACCGGTCTAACCATTACACCAATTGATTGGATTTCCATTTCTTACCAACAGTTGTGTAAGAAAGAAATGTTCTGGATATTCCACTTTGGTATGTTGATTCCCTCTGGCCTTAATGAATCATTAGAATATAATAATTATTGATCATTCCCCCATAACCTCAGTAATTCCCAATAAATATATTAGCTCTTATCATCTTTTATCTGTAGTATATATACGTATATATTTTATAACAAAAATATTCTTTTATTATTTATATACTATGATGTGTAGCATGTTTTATGTTCCAACACAGTAGATCTTTATATTAATATGTTTATTTATTGTTTATATTATATTCATTTTAATTATATATCATATGTATAGTATCTCTGGTACCTACACACACATATATACATATGTTAACTACAGATACAGTACTAGGAGAATGAATATCCTGCTCTCCTGTGACCGGTGAATGTGCGTTTCAGTTTGGAACGCACCCATTCTACTTTTAGGTCACGTGTTCTATCACCGTTCGGTGATAGTTTTTTTCATACTCACAGTTTTTTATATCTGTTAATATACCATTAGCCCTCTCCACATCTCATTCTTTTTTTGAAGGGGTTCACCCTCTACTTTTCATTTATCTTCTTATATGCGCTCCAGCCTGACACGCATTCAACCCGGTCACATGACCGGATCATTTGACTCGACTGATTAATATCTTACAGATTTGTTTACATATTTATAATTGAGTCTCCACCTTCTATTATTATTCACCAGCCCCTCCGATATTTATATATGTATATGTTCATAATAGATTAGGTTAACACATAAATCTACATTTAAGTCCCGCTTGCGTTCCACACTTGACACGCATAGTTACTTCCGGTCCTGGCCTTGGATAGGAACCGGAAGTATACTATCAACCGGGCGCACAAACGGACCCACATGGACCTATTCCTCCCACTACTACAGAGTATATATATATGTAAGTTTTTATGTCTTTTATATATGTTATTTATGTGCTCCTGATGAAGGGGAGATTTTACCCCCCGAAACGCGTTGAGCTGTTTTAAGAATAAATACAACAATATCCCTACCAGAAGTCCGGATTGTCATCTCCTATGGACGGGGCCTATTGACCACCTAAAGGCGACCTCGGCGAGGGAGGAGCGGGTGACAAGTGTTTTGTGCTTATCTTGTCTCACCCCCCTCCCTGGTGAAGTAAGTCACCCATTCATTTGGGCTCACTTTCATATATTTACATTTCTGGACAGGTAGCTCCTACTGAGAGGAGCACCCTCCATACCCACAGTACGTCTTACCTAGTTGCTGTACAAGTGTTACAGCATTGTGACTGCCCGGTGAGCGGTTTTAAATATCTGAACATTTATTTGTCTATGTTCTCATACACACTGTGTATATCCGATCCACTCAATATATTTTGGGATTTAGTTGTCCCTTTCTCCTTTTCTTCCTTTATATAACACTTCTTGTCATGCATTATATTGGGATCAAGTTCTTCTTTCGTCATTCAGTCTAGCTTTCCCACTACTATTACTCTTTGACACATTTCTACTGTGTCTCTCCGTTGATTGGTTTCTTGACACTAGATTTGGCGCACCACAACTTTCTTTCCTTTGATTCTCGTATGTGTGGTGAGTGAGATTAGAACTAAAGCCGGTCGGTAGCAAAACCTCAGCTGTGAGAAGGCATTTCTATATTAACCCCTTCTCATCCCACAGCAGGAAAGAGCCTTCAGGCACAGGTGGGATCTAGGCCTCATTATAGACCTATAAAGCCTAACCAGACCTGAGTTCTGAGAGTTGACTGTGGAAGAGTGGAGGAGTCAGGTTTGGTCTTCAGATGGCCTGCTGGTGAGAGACTAGAGCTACTGTTGCTGTCATTTTTGCCTTTTTATGTTCCAGTTTTTGCCTGAAGGAAGGCTTGTTTTGTTTGGTCTGTATTTGCTAAAATAAACGAACAGGGCAGGGCTAAAACCCTGTTTACACCTGCAATTTTGTGTTTGTCTCTGACTGTCTGGGTCCGCAGCAGCTACCTCTGAGCGTACATCCCCCCACAAGATGTACAGATATTTAATTAGAGATTGGAAATCATAGGTTCAAAGTTCATGGTTCAAAATGGCCTTGTGTTAATTAATTAACTAGATACGTTATTGTCAGAGAGGACAGTACGCTGGTTGTATTTAGAGGACAGTGCGCTTGCTGGTTGTACCTTTTTCAGAGTTTCATTAAGATCAAAAGTAGAAATTGTATGTAACTTAAATATCCAATAGCCAATGCCTTAAAGCGGCTCTGTCACCAGGATCAACCCTATCAAACCAGACATACTGCCTGGTAGGGCTCATCATGCTCATAAAAACTGTACCTTTCTTGAGAATGAGAATTGTGAGCACTCAGAGGCGGAGCTGAATATTCTGAGCACTGCTTTCTAACACCCCCTGTGCTCTGCACCCCCCCTCCCCTTCCCCCATTGATTGATAGGGCTAGACATCAGGCTGAGGGCAGAGCCCTGTCCAAGAGCTATGTACTAACATGTAAATATCACATACACTATAGCTTCACCACACTGAGATCTGCTCAGAAAACTAATCTACATATCACTGCTTTATTCACAGGCACAATATCTCTTAATATTATAAAAATGAGTTTCTGTCTGTCTGTCTGTCTGTTCTCTGTGCTCAACCAAACTACTGGACCGATTTTCACCAAATTTGGCATACAGGTACATCAGGTGTTTAGGAAGGTTTTAGACCAGGTCTCAGCTCTCTAGGACATACCGTTCCCGAAATATTCCAAAATATGACCTGCATTAGCCAATATTAGCCTGGGAGCTTTGCTTTCAAACCTCAACTGCCATTCTCTGCACAGAGACACACAGGGAGGGCAGGTTTCCATAACAACACAGCCAGGTAATTAGCAGCCAGCTGAGGAGCTCAGGTAACAACACAGCCATTTCTATTCACTGCTTTAAAGGGGCAGAGCGCTGTGGATGACACTGTTAATGGGGTATTCAAGTTACCATAACTTATGTTTTAGACTAATTTTAAACTAAGACCTTTCAGTAGTAATAAAAGATGTTTTCTTCTACTGCTACCCATTGTGTGTCCTCATAAATTACCATGGCATCGACCTGTAATTTAGGCCACCCTCAAAAGAAGTACTTAAAACCCCCGCCCCAGGTCTCACTAAGTCATGCCCCCGACTCAGTCAGGCCACGCCCCCTCCCACTCCGCAGCCAACAGGGATTGAAAAAATAAAGGTAAAAATTAACTTCTGTCAGCTGCAGGGATGGGTGGGAGGTTGACTTTCTTTCTGCAATGACACACAGAAACATTAAATGAAATAGATTAAATACACCCGTGCGAAGCGATGTTTTCTTCCACTGCTACCCATTGCGTGTCCTCATAAATTACCATGGTATCGACCTGTAATTCAGGCCTCCCTCAAAAGACGGTCTTAAAGCAACCCCCCCAAGGTCCCGCTAAACCACGCCCCCGGTCAGGTCACGCCCACTCCGCAGCCAATGGGGATTGAAAAAATGAAGGTAAAAATCAACTTCTGTCAGCTGCATTGACTTTCTCTCTGCAACAAAACACAGAAACATTAAATCAAATAGATGAAATATACCCAGGCGAAGCCGGGTCCTTCTGCTAGTAGGAATATAGATACCAGTAATATGTGTCAGCTTATAAGTATGGGAAAAAACATGTCCCTTTATGTGAAAATATTATAGGTTAGTGCTTAAGTGATTGGTTTTGCATGTAGAGATCCCAGGTTTGAATATCTTCAGATATTTTTTTTTTCCACATTTATCCCATAAGACAATTTTCATCAACCCCAGTCCTCGGGGCCCACCATCTGGTCATGATTTGAGAATATCCTACAGAATGAATACCTGTGGTAAGTCCTGGTGCACTGACACTAATTATATCACCTGGTCAACTAAGGAAATCCTGAAAACATGACCGGTAGGCAGGCCCTGAGGACTGGAGTTGAGGAACCCTGCCATAAGAAAAGTCTGTGTCCTTATTACATTGAGAATAATATTTTTTTTTTAGAAAGCTAATAAATATTACTGGTTTATGTATGATCATATATTGTGTCTGCGAATAAATAGGTAATAGATTTTAGCAAAAAAAACCAAAACATTATTGTCAATATAGTAAGCCCTTATTATTATATGATTATATATTATTTATTATAGTATAGCCTTTTAATATGGTTTTGAATAACAGAGAAAAAAATAACAGAAAGAAAATGTATATGTCTTCTGGGGTTTGAACCAGGGATGTCTATACCACCAAGCTATAGCCTATACCTGGTTTTTCTATGCTTATACACTAATAGAAATTACTGGTGTCTGTCTGAGCAGAGTACAGTGTGGTGAAGCTATAGTACAGAGTGTGTATAATACACATATGTACAGTATATATTTATGTATATGTATAAGCCAGGACATAGCACTCATCATGTCTAGCCCTGTCAATCAAGGGGAGGGAGAGTGTTCAAAGTACAGGGAGTATTACATAGCAGTGCTCAGACGGTTCAGTCCCACCTCCTGATGCTCCAATTGCTCATTTGCATATGAATTAAAAACACAGATATCTCTGCAGCTATTTATCGTACAGACAAATGAAAGCCCTGCCAGCTAGTAGGCCCCCAGCTAGTAGGCCCGATCTGACCCCCTTAGACTTTTATCTTTGGGGTCATCTGAAGACAATTGTCTATGCTGTTAACACCTTGCCGACCGCCCACTGTCTTTAGACGGCGGGCGGCGCAAGTCCCCAGTCTGCAGCAGAAAAGGGGTGTCAGGGAGCCCCAGGACGGACGAGCGACGGGGGTCCGGCTGTGCCCAATAGCCGGACCCCTGCTGAATGCGCCAGCATCGGTGAAAACGCATTGTCCGCCGCTATTCAGGATGGCGAGCGGGGCAATCAGGTCCCCGTGCTGCTGTGACGGGGACCCGATGGCTTGGATGGCAGCCCGATGCCTTCCTTAGGCATCGTGGCTGCTATCCCTGCGTTCCTGTGCGATCCAGCCCCCTGGATCGCACAGGAAGCAGGCTGTAAGTGTATTACACTGAGTAATACACTTACAGCCAATGCATTACAATACAAAAGTATTGTAATGCATTGTAAAGGGGATCAGACCTCCAAAAGTTAAATAAAGTGGAAAATGAAAAGTTAAAGGGAACCTGTCACCTCCTTTTTCCAAAATGAGCTGTTAACAGTACCTTAAAGTAGAGCAGAGAGTCATCCTAATTTTGTAGTTGAAACTCAGAACTGCTGGATGAAAAGGCTGAAAACAGAACTTTTAATCTTGCTGCGCAGGCTTTCCGGTGTGGGCTTGAAGTCAAGGGGGCAGCGGCCTCCTTGCTTCAAGTCAAGAAAGCCACTCCCCACTTGCGCTTGACTGACAGTTAGCCGGGGTGCCGGGGATCGCAGAAATCTCGCGCATGCGCGTTGCGCGACTGAGTACTGCGCGATCCCGGCACCCGGCTCTTCATGTTGCCAGCGCTTCAGTAATCATTGCGCATGCGCCGCCTTACTATGCGAGCGCGCTTGGGAGAGTGCGCCCGCCGTCCACGCACGGGGTCACTGATTATAGAGTATAGGTCCCAGAGTATAGGACCGCACGACCGCACGCACGCCCGGGCGGTACGCTGCATCAGTGACCCCGTGCGTGGACGGCGGGCGCACTCTCCCAAGCGCGCTCGCATAGTAAGGCGGCGCATGCGCAATGATTACTGAAGCGCCGGCAACATGAAGAGCCGGGTGCCGGGATCGCGCAGTACTCAGTCGCGCAACGCGCATGCGCGAGATTTCTGCGATCCCCGGCACCCCGGCTAACTGTCAGTCAAGCGCAAGTGGGGAGTGGCTTTCTTGACTTGAAGCAAGGAGGCCGCTGCCCCCTTGACTTCAAGCCCACACCGGAAAGCCAGCGCAGCAAGATTAAAAGTTCTGTTTTCAGCCTTTTCATCCGGCAGTTCTGAGTTTCAACTACAACATTAGGATGACACTCGGCTCTACTTTAAGGTACTGTTAACAGCTCATTTTGGAAAAAGGAGGTGACAGGTTCCCTTTAAAAAATAAAGTAAAAATAAATAAATAATAATAATAAAAGTTAAAAAAAAAAAGCCATTTTCAAAAAAAAAGTTAAAAAAATGGTAAAAAAAAAGGTGAAAAAAGAAAGGTATACATATTAGGTATCGCCGCGTCCGTATCGACCGGCTCTATAAAAATATCACGTCATCCACCTCGGCAGGTGAACGCAGTAAAAAAAAAAAAAAAAACTGTGCCTAAACAGACATTTTCTGGTCACCTTCCCTTACAAAAAGTGTAATAGCAGGCGATCAAAAAAGCGTATGTACCCCAAAATGGTACCAATCAAACCGTAATCTTGTCCCGCAAAAAATGAGACCCTAACTAAGACAATCGCCTGAAAAATAAAAAAAATATGGTTCTCAGAAAATAGCAACACAAAAAAAGATTTTATTCTGTTCACAAATGCATCTAATGTGTAAAACTTTCCAAAAATAAAAATGTTAGACATATTGGGTATCGCCACGTCCGTAACAACCTGCTCTATAAAAATATTACATGAGATGGCCCCCCAGGCGAATGCTGTAAAAAAAAATTAAAAAAAACTATGCCAAAATAGCCATTTTTTTCCCTCTTCCCTCACAAAAAGTGTAATAGCAGGCGATCAAAAAGGTGTATTTAACCCAAATTGGTACCAATCAAACCGTCATCTTGTCCTGCAAAAATGATACCCTACCTGAGACAATCGCCCGAAAAATAAAAAAATATGGCTCTCAGAAAATAGCAACACAAAAAAAAGATTTTATTCTGTTCAAAAATGCATCTAATGTGTAAAACTTTCCAAAAATAAAAATGTTAGACATATTGGGTATCGCCGCGTTCGTAACAACCTGCTCTATAAAAATATCACATGACTTGCTCCCTCAGGTGAATGCTGTAAAAAAAATGCTAAAAAAAACTATGCCAAAACAGCTATTTTTTCACCTTGACTCACAAAAAGAGTAATACCAAGCGATCAAAAAGGCGTATTTACCCCAAAATGGTACCAATGAAAACCTCACCTCATCCTGCAAAAAATGAGCCCCTACATAAGACAATAGCTCAAAAAAATAAAAATCAATGGCTCCCGCAAACCAATCCATCAAAATCTGTGTTGTAAAATCCATATGGCACTACTTCTGTTCTGAGTCCTGCCATGTGCCCCCACAGCAGTTTACCACCGCATATGGGGTGTTGCCGTATTCAGGAGAAAATGGGTAACATATTATGGGGTGCTTTTCTCCTGTTACCCCTTATGCAAATAAAAAAAATTGGGGCTATAGCAACATTTTATTGGAAGAAATGAAACTTTTCATTTTCATAGCCAAGTGTTTCCAAATTACGTAAAACGCTTAGGAGGTCAAAGTGTCCAGTACCCCCCTTAATATATTCGTTGAAGGGTGTAGTTTCCAAAATAGGGTCACTTTTTGAGGGTTTCCACTGTAGGGGTACGTCAGGGTCTCTCAATTACAAAATGGTGCCTACAAACTATTTTAGCAAAATCTGCCTCCAAAATCCGTATGGCGCTCCTTCCCTTCTGACCACTGCCACAAACCCATAGAAACGTTTACCACCACATATGGGGTATTTCTGTAAACTGCAGAATCAGAGCAATATATATTGAGGTTTAGTTTGCTGTTAACCCTTGCTGTGTTGCAAGAAAAAAATTATTAACATGAATAATCTACCAAAAAAAGTGAAATTTTGAAATTTCACCTCCATTTTCCTTTAATTCTTGTGGAACACCTCAAGGGTTAACAAAGTTTGTAACAGCAGTTTTTTATAATTTGAGGGGTGTAGTTTCTAAAATGGGGTCATTTATGGGGGGTTTCATTATGTAAGCCACTCAAAATCACTTTGCATCTGAACTGGTGCTTAAAAAAAATGGTTTTGGAAAATTTGGTGAAAATTTGAAAAAAGGCTTCTAAACTTCTAAGCCCTCTAACGTCCTAAAAAAGTAAAATGACATTTATAAAATGATGCCAACATAAAGTAGACATATGGGGAATGTAAAATAATAACTATTTTTGGAGGTATTACTATTTATTTTGAAAGTAGAGAAATTGAAATTTGGAAATTTGCTAATTTTTCCAAATTTTTTTTAAATTTGCTATTTTTTTATAAATAAAAATGAAATATTTTGCCACAAATTTACTACTGTCGTGAAGCACAATATGTGACGAGAAAACAATCTCAGAATGGCCTGGATAAGTAAAAGCGTTCCAAAGTTATTACCACATAAACTGACACATGTCAGATTAGCAAAAATCAGTCTGGTCACGAAGGTGCAAAATGGCCCGGTCATTAAGGGGTTAAGATATGAGATGTGCAGCACCTGAAACTATGGACACTGGAAGCCTGTGCTAGCATTTCTTCTGTGGTGTTGCTATCAGTGTGTGAAGAGTGGGAGAAGAGGGTTGCATTGACAATCCAACACAATGGGCAGCACTTTGAACACATTTTATAAGTGGTCAGAAACTTTTAAATAACTTATGAAAGAATAAAGTTACGTTAAAACCAAGCACACCATTGTTTTTCTTGTGAAATTCTCAATATGTTTGATGTGTCACATGACCCTCTTCCCATTGAAAAAACTAAAGTTGGATCCAAAATGGTTGACTCCAAAATGGCCGCCATGGCCACCACCCATCTTGAAAAGTTTCCCCCCTCCCATATACTCATGTGCCACAAACAGGAAGTTAATATCACCAACCATTCCCATTTTATTTAGCTGTATCCATATAAATGGCCCACCCTGTATATTACTTCTGTGTTTGTTCAGTCTTGCCTTAAAGAGACCCCATCACCAAATTTTTTATTTGACATTATTCGAAGAAAATATAGGTTTTGATGAAATTATAAAATGTCTAAATACAACTATTTAAAAAAAATAAAAGTTTCCCATACCAATTGAACTGTGTGTGGCACCTGCTCCTCATGTGAACAGTCGACTCCTCTGAAAGAGTCGCCTCCAGGCAGCTTCACAGGAAGCTCCCGGCATGCACTGGCTGTGACATCATTTCCTCCCCACAATGAAGTGTACACTGAAGTTTAGAGCAGGATACAGATCGGCTGTCAGATTAAATCATCAACCCAGCGATCCTGCTCTGAGCTTCCCTGTACAGTGCAGCAAACTGTTGCATTTACCTTCACTTTCTTCCCCTACACTGCCCTCACATACTCAGCGTAATCCGGCAGTGTGCAGGGCAGAGCTGCAGACATCCTCTCTCTGGGAGAGGACAGAGTCTGACTGTGCCCAGTGAATACAGATGCCGACACCGTCTGCATGAAGATCCTCCCCCACCTCATGTCTGAAGATAATTGCTCCATCCATCATATTCCATTAGTCCCTGCACCTAAGTGTAAGTGTGCAGAAAAGAGTAATAAATATTTGCTTCACATCTATATGAGTGTCTGTATGTATCATGTATATCTTCTTTATTAACGTGTATGTATGTGTGTGTATATATATACTGTATGTGTGTATGTATATATATATATATTGTAAGGGATCGCTCTCTCAAGAGGGGCGGCGATGACAAATTCCTCGTCAGACAGGGTGTTTAAAGTTTATACGGAGTTTTATTTCGGCTCTTCAGCCCCGGCACCAACACAAACATCCAAATTAACACCTGCCTGTCACATAAATCATTCCTACCTCACCTATAGTGCAATTCACACACCTAGTAAGGTCTGGCTTGTCTCAGCCGTCCTGGCTGAACCCACACAGGGCCACTCCTGGCCTGTTTCCCAGACATCGCCAGATTCGTGCACAGAGGTTTGGTTTATTCCGCCTTAATTACAGACACCTCTTGCTTTGATTACTGCTTTGCACACTCTTGGCATTCTCTTGATGAGCTTCAAGAGGTAGTCACCTGAAATGGTATTCCAACAGTCTTGAAGGAGTTCTCAGAGATGCTTAGCACTTGTTGGCCCTTTTGCCTTCACTCTGCAGTCCAGCTCACCGTAAACCATCTTGATTGGGTTCAGGTCTGGTGACTGTGGAGGCCAGGTCA